>JABWTJ010000427.1:1479231-1534692 GCA_016801875.1 Solanum sitiens
GTGTCTAAATGAAAGGTAGTTCTCATATTCACTAGTGTCTACTACTATGCATATTAAGGTGATGTTTATGAATGTATGATTTGTATTCCCTTACTAGGATGACTTGATAGGTGTACTAGTATGGGCAAGGGTATGGGACCTTGTCTATGCATTGCACATGTGTATCTTGATAGGATAGTTCCTAGGTTTGGTTCTTATGCATATGAAGGATGATTATATGAACATGTTATGAATATGATATAATGAAGTATGAATGCGTATAGTGTCTTAGTAGGTTTATATGAAAGTATTGCTCATATAGTTATGCCTATAGACTTATGCATTGATATATGAATATGTGTGACCTTATGTGTTAGTGAAAGGTTTGCTCACATCTAAGTATACACTCACACACATGGATGATCTAGTTAGTGAGAGGGGCCTTGTTAGGGGTGCCCAAGAATACTCCAAATCTAGATAGGTGCTTGAATATGCTATAAGCATATGAATGATGAATATCCTAAGCTTATGTTTTTATGAACAAACGTAATAAAGGCTTTTAAATAAAGGTAACTTAGCCTAGCACCGAGGAACTTGAATATGAGGGAGTGACACTTTCCAACATAGGAAAGGTAGGGTTCACTACGGTCCTCATGTGAGGGGTCACACTTTCTTACATATGAAAGGTAGGGTTTATTACGGTCCTCACGGGGTGGATAGCCTCATGACCCAACCTAGGGTGTAGAGTTGATATTTCCATGAATTCCCCAAGTTCCATAAACTTTGTTGCCACCATAGGATACTAGCTAGTGGATTTCCACATAGATAGCTATGTCATGTTAGGTTCTACTTTGGCCGGTAGACCACCTTCCATCGGTGTAAGGTTTTATGACACCGGTTCCATGATTAGCACCCATGGTCTATGTCGGTTAAGGTTATGGTTTCCCTAAAGGTAAAATGGATAATGAAAGTAATTGAATAGGATCCTAACTAGGAGGACTTAAGGTAAGTTACTTAGAATAGGTGGAAGTAATGAACCCATCTAGACATTGCACAAGTGACTCCTTTGGAAGTCTTAGGAAGGTACCCTAATGCATATGATTATGTATGTTCCCTTTATGTATGATATTATAGTCTAGGTTTGACTATGTTTATGTTGTACTATTCTTCTATGATGGTATGTGTTGTCTTGTCTAGATACTATGTATGGTATTCTCTTGTGTTCCTAAGGTGATACATTGCACTATGGATACCTAAAGGATTACATGGGAGGCTAATGAATTAAGAGTAAGAGTTAAATGCTAAGAAAGGTGAGTTCACTGTAAAGTGACCTCAAATGGGGATAAATTCTATATGTGCTTTTCTATGATGTTTGGCCTTTGATTGTGTTGCTATGAAGTATGTGGATTACATAAATACTATTGATAAAGGTTTTATGATGATTTACTCAAAATGGCATGAAGTATGATTTCAAAGGAAATGTCCCTTTTAAATGCATGTTTTTGCATGGTTGCCATACTTAGTACATTCTTGTGCTAATCCCATTCTTCCTTACTTTTTACACAAAATGTAGGTAATGGAATGCTTAAGGATGTCTATGATTGAGGAGCTTGATAGGTGATTTCCCAAGCTCAAGGAAAGGAATTCTTAAGTTCAAGGATGTCCTAATGTGTACTTATTGTAAAGTCTATTTAGTAATGTATAGCTTTGTATTATGTCTTAAGGGCCTTGTCCTTAATGTACTCTAAAGTTATTGAGTCTAAGATGGCAAAGAGACTTAGAGTATAAATACGTATTATGACTTATGTTTTATATATATATGATGTGATGTTTCTAGCATATGACGTGCTATGAAAAGTTTTAAATTTTCCTCTAAATTTACTATGCCAATGCAATGAATGATATGAGAGGCTTGTCTTAGACCTCCGAGAGGTCGACGACGCCGGTTACAATCTAAGATTGTATCCTATCTTCTAGGGTATGCTTTTGGGTTGTGACAAACTTGGTATCAGAGCATGAGGTTTATGTAGCGGTTTTAGGTTCTAAAAAGTCTTATATTGCCACGTCTAGTAGAGTCTCGTATCATTGGTGGTGAGTCGCGACACATTAAATGGTACGAGAGGCTATAGGACGATAGAGTTTCCCTTCTTCATCAATCTCATTATCGTGCCATAGAACTTAATTCTATAAGATCTCTCTCTTATGTTTTCTTGTCCGGTGGTCTTTTAGATGTGATTGCTTGTATGAGAGTTCTCTATGCTTGAGGGAGAAAAGGTGAGTTTAAAATGCTTATCTTTGTTTTATGGTTTGAATGAGTATGTGTGAAGGTGACACTTGTCCTTATTTGATGATGTATATACTAACTAAGGTGACTTGAAGGGTTAACTAGACGTAGGTAGGGGTATGGGACTCTACCTATGTCTTACACTAGTTTGCCTTGATGGAGACCTTAGGAGGTTAATACTATGTATGTGTATGATGATAAATGTGAATGTCCTTATAAGATGATTTTTATGCTTGTAATCATGTAAGTAGCCTAGTGTGCTAAAAGATATGGAGTTATCCATGCGTGAAGGTTATAGATGAGTGGAGTATGGTGCTAATTGTAGTTCTTGTTGGGTTACTTGGTTTAGTGAAGTTATGGAACTTTACTTGATCATTGCACATGTTAACTCTATGAGGATTACGATTGGTTATCTTACCTTGTATTATATGAAATATCTCTTATTTGATGATGTGATGCCAATTATGGCAATATATGAAGTCTTTGTGAAATAAGCAAGTGATGTCGAATGATGTATGTCGTGATATAGTTGAAGCATGCTAGAAGTTATAGTGGTTAAAGTGAATTCTCTTAATTTGTGTATTCCTATATGGTTTTGTATGATAGTACCCAAATATTAGGATTTGAACTTGGATTGTTTAATAACTACCTATGGAGGTATGCTATCCTATGAGTGTATGTGTTTAAAAGTGTGCATTGTTTTCCCTTGTATATAAGTGGTACTTGATGAGTTGCTAGGATAAATTAGAGTCTTTTGGTAGAGACTTGAGTTGTAAACATAGTACGCATGCTTATGAGGAATGAGTTGGTAAAGCTTTGTATCTTACAATTCCATACTTGTTCCATCAAATGTCTAAATGTTGCACTTTTGGGTATTTGGAAGCATGCTCGTTATAAAGACTAGGCAACTTATTGTATCCTGTTTGGAGAACTTACTAAATTGTCATTTGATTGGATGTTGTTGAAATATGTGTAGAATTTATGAATATGAACATGATAAGGAATGTGGAAAAGAATTTTGCTATTTAGATTGAAGGATGAGAATCTTACGACATGATGAGTCGTAGAGTTATTTCTAAACTTCTTGTTGTGTTATGAACTTCCTTGTTGTATTTCCTCAAATGATGTATGACCTTAGTGTCTATTGAATTGTAGGAAGACCTTATGTGAATTGAATAGTATGATCAAAATTGATGGTTGAGGATGATTTGCCAAAAATGACAAGGTTTAAAATGCCTTGGTGTTGCTAAATTGAATTAATGAAAATTCCCTCTAAAGTAGTAATCACTTTAAGTGATGAATATGAAGGTTGTGCATTTGAGATCCTCTATATGTTGGGTTAAGTTGCTCTTAATTGGGTTTACCCTAAGTGGAGGATGGTGTATAAGTAGTGATAGTGTAGAAATTATCTACATTGTTCTTCTATTCTTACTTGAATTCGAAAATATGAATTCTTAGTAAGCTTGTTTATGAAAAGAGTCTTGCATAAAGTGTGAATTGCATGATCTTTATATGATTGGTATGAATTGATTGACATCATTTTAGAGACATGGTGAATTTTCCCAAAGAGCATGAAAAGAAATTTTTGATAAAATCCATGTTTTCTCTTGTTGACTTGCATTTTAATGTGCTAATTGTAAAGTTGACCTCATGAGGTAAGACAAGGAACTTGGTGATAGTCACTTGTAGGTTAAATTGTTTAGCCTTGTAATGGGAGTTGAGTCTCTTTTACAATGGAATATGTTGACTCTCTTAAAAATTTAGTGATTTGATGATTTGTAATACAAAATTGTAGGCTCATTCTTGAAAGGTGAAAGCATGTTTTGCTAAGTGTATGTGTGTGTACCTATAAATTGTGTTATTTTTCCAAAATAAGGCTTACTATAAGGGTAAGTAATATGTTAAGAAAAGAGATTTGTGGAATGACTTCCTATTTTGTTGTGATGTACTTGGTGTGACTTGCCATTTAGACTTCACTAGGAAGAAAAATATATGCATGTCTTGGCTTGAAAGTTGAGATTTCTCATTTTTAAAGAAATTGATCTTGTACCTTGCTAGGGTGTGAACTCATGATGCATGAAATGTGTTGAGGAGCAAGATATTCCTCCATGTATACAACTAAGCATAATGTGGTTGAGTATGACCTTCATGGTACTAGGTCTAACTAATGAAGACCTTTGTGATTTAACTAACTCAAGTTTTTGTGTGTTGAAGTATGAGTAGCTTTTCAAGATTTTCTTGTAATGAATTAAGGCGAAATGATCATGTTATGATTAGGAGAAGGATGTTCCCCTATGAACATAAAATGGGCCTTTGTGTTTGATGCATTAGAGAGTGAGTGATTAATGGTTTTGCTTGCTTGTGTGCATTGAGTGCTAAAATGATTTGATGATATTTTAAATGTGATGAACTGCTCTTATGTGCATTGAAGTCCTTGTTGTGATTAAAGAGTCCTAAGTGTCATTCGAGGACGAATGTTCCCAAGTGGGGGATATTGTAAGACCCCGAAAATGAGATAAGGTGTCTAGAGCCTAACAAGTTCGTCTTAATTTTATAAGGTCCTAAAATGCCTTATTATGTCATATAGAGTCAGTGTGCAAAGTTTGAAGTGATTTGGAAGTCGGACGTCAAGGGACGTCCAAGACGTTCGACGAATAGTCGCTTATGTGCCTCATATGTGTATGCATGCCTAAATTGTATGAACTGAGTCCAATAAGTCTTGAAATGGTTTTAAATGATGTTTAATGTTATTTCATGAAGTTTTGAGAAGTTTGGAGGTTAAACGACCAAGAACGTCCAAGGCGTTCGAAAGATAGCCCCTAAGACGTTCATCATATGTCATGTTGGGGTCAAGGCTGTTTGGACGTCTTGTAGGTGTTTGTTTTGGATTAAACTTATGTGGAAGGTCTATAACATGTTAAGATTTTTAATCGCATTTTAAACTTCCGGGTACGACTTCTAAAAGTCCCCACTAGAGGCCCCAAAAGAAGGACCCCAAAGCTGCTTAGACACTGCTGGGCAGTGTCCCTTGACGGACCCAACGACGGATCGTTGGTCCCCCAACGGCCCGTCGATCAGGTCTAGTCGAAGGGTACTTGCCTTGTCTAGGTCTTGAGCCAAGAATTTGGCTAAGTCATGGGCGACGGATGGCATGACGCCCCATCATGCCCATGACGCCCCATCACTGCCCACATCGCGAGTGCCTGCAGGTTTGGCTGCCTGCATGCTGCCACTTAAAGGGGTGAATGAGAAATTCACCCCACGTCCTAACCTGACTATAACAGGTTTATTTAGTTAATTTTAGGTGTATATAAGTCTTCTAAAATGTGATCAACCCATTCCCAAAATCCTCTCACATTTTTAAAGCCTTTCCCTCCAAAAATGTTCTCTCTAAAACCACCATTGATGGTGAAGCTCAAAAGCTGCTTGGAGATGGATTTTCTATGGATGAATCATGAAGTCTTAGAGTTTTTTAACTAGACAAAGGTATGGTGATCTTCATCTCTAGTTATCTTTTCATCTAGAGAGCCATTCTCAATGTTTTTCAAAGAAATCTTACGATCAAGTTTCCAATCTTCCAATCTAGCCATGGGTTCCTTCTCAAAAGATTTTTAATGATTGAATTATGGTTAATTGAAGTTAATACAATGATTTAAATGTGTTTTCACTCCAATTACATGATGAACCCATGTTCCTTCCAAAATTGGTTTAGCTCTTGCATGGGCTTTGTGATTATGGTTTGTTCTTGATGAATTGGTGTTTCTCTTACGTTGAATTGCATGTGGTTATTGTTATTTACATTAATTGATACTGAATTGATTATGATCAGTCCATGATGATAAATATATGAAGTTTTGAGCATGAATAGCCTATGTTTCTACATGTTGTCTTGAAGTTGATTGTGAGATCGGTTGTGTAGATCCTTGATTATGTATGAACTACTGTAGCTACTATTTTAGGATGATGTAATGGATGAATTTTGTAGTTATAAATCCTTAATGATCAAATTAAGAAGGTCTTGCATGAATTGATATAGATTCATTTAGGCTATGAAGTCAAGAGGCTAAGTGGGTGACGTATCTTGAATTGTGATTAGATAAAGTATGATTTCATCTTGATTTCTTATTTAATTAGATACTGCCTAATGAGTATATTATTGATGAAATATGAATGATGATCAAACCCTTAGATAGTTCATAGTATTGGTAAAGTCTTTTATACTCTAGCAAATTGATAAGCCTAAATGCCTATGTTGTAACCTTAATCTTGAGAGTATGTAATCATGATTTAAATATGGTCAAATGTAGGTTTATCTACTGCCTTAGACTTATATATGTATGAACTATGATCTAAAATCAATGTAAGGGAAGTTAGCTAATGATCTATGTTATTCTACTTTCCTAGTTTGTTGATATGTTGTATTATGTTATGGTGTAATCGTGTAGCGACTTGTACATGGTTTCTTATATATTTAAAGTACATTTATCTACTTCCATATATGTGTTTTATTTATGAATAAGGTGTATTGATCAATGATGATCAAAGGGTGAGAAATTGGTAAGAATGCTTAATTCCTTTACTCTTCTACTTCTCTATTCCCTTACAGAAATGTTGATGAAGCCTTGTATGGCATTGTGTGGTATAGTCCACTTATGGTGGCGGTGTTTACTTTATTGTCATTATATATGTGTTGACTATGGCCTTGAAGGCAAATTGATGAACTTATGAACATGTGCTTAAGATGATACTATGAGAAGCTTATGCCTACTTTCCTATTCTAGTTGTGAATTAGGTTGTATGACTATTGTATGAGCATGTGTAGATTCATGTTAGGGTAAACTATAGGTGCTGCCATTGATGTGTTAAGATGGTTAATAACCCATTACCTATGTATCCCTTATATGAAAGTGTAAATAGCTAAAGTTAGGAGTCTTGATTACATTGTATATATTGTCTTGTCTCCTATGCTATTATGTGTTGTGTGTTATGTGCTTGGAAGTGTAATGTGGTTTAATAGGGTGGCTGACTTGGGAAGTTATTGATAGCCATTATGTGATCATGTTGGTCAATGTACACACTCTCCCACTTACATGCATATTACAAGTAGTATAAGTCATTGTGTCTAAATGAAAGGTAGTTCTCATATTCAATGGTGTCTACTACTGTGCATATTAAGGTGATGTTTATGAATGTATGATTTGTATTCCCTTACTAGGATGACTTGATAGGTGTACTAGTATGGTCAAGGGTATGGGACCTTGTCTATGCATTGCACATGTGTATCTTGATAGGATAGTTCCTAGGTTTGGTTCTTATGCATATGAAGGATGATTATATGAACATGTTATGAATATGATATAATGAAGTATGAACGCGTATAGTGTCTTAGTAAGTTTATATGAAAGTATTGCTCATATACTTATGCCTATAGACTTATGCATTGATATATTAATATGTGTGACCTTATGTGTTATGTGAAAGGTTTGCTCACATCTAAGTATACACTCACACACATGGATGATCTAGTTAGTGAGAGGGGCCTTGTTAGGGGTGCCCAAGAATACTCCAAATCTAGATAGGTGCTTGAATATGCTATAAGCATATGAATGATGAATATCCTAAGCTTATGTTTTTATAAACAAACGTAATAAAGGCTTTTCAATAAAGGTAACTTAGCCTAGCACCGAGGAACTTGAATATGAGGGAGTGAAACTTTCCAACATAGGAAAGGTAGGGTTCACTACGGTCCTCATGTGAGGGGTCACACTTTCTTACATAAGAAAGGTAGGGTTCATTACGGTCCTCACGGGGTGGATAGCCTCATGACCCAACCTAGGGTGTAGAGTTGATATTTCCATGAATTCCCCAAGTTCCATAAACTATGTTGCCGCCATAAGATACTAGCTAGTGGATTTCCACATAGATAGCTATGTCATGTTAGGTTCTACTTTGGCCGGTAGACCACCTTCCATCGGTGTAAGGTTTTATGACACCGGATTCCATGATTAGCACCCATGGTCTATGTCGGTTAAGGTTATGGTTTCCCTAAAGGTAAAATGGATAATGGAAGTAATTGAATAGGATCCTAACTAGGAGGACTGAAGGTAAGTTACTTAGAATAGGTGGAAGTAATGAACCCATCTAGACATTGCACAAGTGACTCCTTAGGTAGTCTTAGGAAGGTACCCTAATGCATATGATTATGTATGTGCCCTTTATGTATGATATTATAGTCTAGGTTTGACTATGTTTATGTTGTACTATTCTTGTATGATGGTATGTGTTGTCTTGTGTAGATGCTATGTATGGTATTCTCTTGTGTTCCTAAGGTGATAAATTGCACTATGGATACCTAAAGGATTACATGGGAGGCTAATGAATTAAGAGTAAGAGTTAAATGCTAAGAAGGGTGAGTTCACTGTAAAGTGACCTCAAATGGGGATTAAATTCTATATGTGCTTTTCTATGATGTTTGGCCTTTGATTGTGTTGCTATGAAGTATGTGGATGATACAAATACTATTGATAAAGGATTTATGATGATTTACTCAAAATGGCATGAAGTATGATTTCAAAGGAAATGTCCCTTTTAAATGCATGTTTTTGCATGGCTGCCATACTTAGTACATTCTTGTGCTAATCCCATTCCTCTTTACTTTTTACACAAAGTGTAGGTAATGGAATGCTTAAGGAGGTCTATGATTGAGGAGCTTGATAAGTGATTTCCCAAGCTCAAGGAAAGGAATCCTTAAGTTCAAGGATGTCCTAATGTGTACTTATTGTAAAGTCTATTTAGTAATGTATAGCTTTGTATTATATCTTAAGGGCCTTGTCCTTAATGTACTCTAAAGTTGTTGAGTCTAAGATGGCAAAGAGACTTAGAGTCTAAATACGTATTATGACTTATGTTTTATATATATATAATGTGATGTTTCTAGCATATGACGTGCTATGAAAAGTTTTAAATTTTCCTCTAAATTTACTATGCCAATGCAATGAATGATATGAGAGGCTTGTCTTAGACCTCCGAGAGGTCGACGACGCCGGTTACAATCTAAGATTGTATCCTATCTTCTAGGGTATGCTTTTGGGTTGTGACAAACATGGTATCAGAGCATGAGGTTTATGTAGCGGTTTTAGGTTCTAAAAAGTCTCATATTGCCACGTCTAGTAGAGTCTCGTATCATTGGTGGTGAGTCGCGACACATTAAATGGTACGAGAGGCTATAGGACGATAGAGTTTCCCTTCTTCATCAATCTCATTATCGTGCCATAGAACTTAATTCTATAAGATCTCTCTCTTATGTTTTCTTGTCCGGTGGTCTTTTAGATGTGATTGCTTGGATGAGAGTTCTCTATGCTTGAGGGAGAAAAGGTGAGTTTAAAATGCTTATCTTTGTTTTATGGTTTGAATGAGTATGTGTGAAGGTGACACTTGTCCTTATTTGATGATGCATATACTAACTAAGGTGACTTGAAGGGTTAACTAGACGTAGGTAGGGGTATGGGACTCTACCTATGTCTTGCACTAGTTTGCCTTGATGGAGACCTTAGGAGGTTAATACTATGTATGTGTATGATGATAAATGTGAATGTCCTTATAAGATGATTTTTATGCTTGTAATCATGTAAGTAGCCTAGTGTGCTAAAAGATATGGAGTTATCCATGCGTGAAGGTTATAGATGAGTGGAGTATGGTGCTAATTGTAGTTCTTGTTGGGTTACTTGGCTTAGTGAAGTTATGGAACTTTACTTGATCATTGCACATGTTAACTCTATGAGGATTACGATTGGTTATCTTACCTTGTATTATATGAAATATCTCTTATTTGATGATGTGATGCCAATTATGGCAATATATGAAGTCTTTGTGAAATAAGCAAGTGATGTCGAATGATGTATGTCGTGATATAGTTGAAGCATGCTAGAAGTTATAGTGGTTAAAGTGAATTCTCTTAATTTGTGTATTCCTATATGGTTTTGTATGATAGTACCCAAATATTAGGATTTGAACTTGGATTGTTTAATAACTACCTATGGAGGTATGCTATCCTATGAGTGTATGTGTTTAAAAGTGTGCATTGTTTTCCCTTGTATATAAGTGGTACTTGATGAGTTGCTAGGATAAATTAGAGTCTTTTGGTAGAGACTTGAGTTGTAAACATAGTACACATGCTTATGAGGAATGAGTTGGTAAAGCTTTGTATCTTACAATTCCATACTTGTTCCATCAAATGTCTAAATGTTGCACTTTTGGGTATTTGGAAGCATGCTCGTTATAAAGACTAGGCAACTTATTGTATCCTGTTTGGAGAACTTACTAAATTGTCATTTGATTGGATGTTGTTGAAATATGTGTAGAATTTATGAATATGAACATGATAAGGAAAGTGGAAAAGAATTTTGCTATTTAGATTGAAGGATGAGAATCTTACGACATGATGAGTCGTAGAGTTATTTCTAAACTTCTTGTTGTGTTATGAACTTCCTTGTTGTATTTCCTCAAATGATGTATGACCTTAGTGTCTATTGAATTGTAGGAAGACCTTATGTGAATTGAATAGTATGATCAAAATTGATGGTTGAGGATGATTTGCCAAAAATGACAAGGTTTAAAATGCCTTGGTGTTGCTAAATTGAATTAATGAAAATTCCCTCTAAAGTAGTAATCACTTTAAGTGATGAATATGAAGGTTGTGCATTTGAGATCCTCTATATGTTGGGTTAAGTTGCTCTTAATTGGGTTTACCCTAAGTGGAGGATGGTGTATAAGTAGTGATAGTGTAGAAATTATCTACATTGTTCTTCTATTCTTACTTGAATTGGAAAATATGAATTCTTAGTAAGCTTGTTTATGAAAAGAGTCTTGCATAAAGTGTGAATTGCATGATCTTTATATGATTGGTATGAATTGATTGACATCATTTTAGAGACATGGTGAATTTTCCCAAAGAGCATGTCTTAGAGGTTTTCTTGTAGATAAATGTATGGTGATCTTCATCTCTAGTTATCTTTTCATCTAGAGAGCCATTCTCAATGTTTTCAAAGAAATCTTATGATCAAGTTTCCAATCTTCCAATCTAGCCATGGGTTCCTTCTCAAAATGTTTTTAATGATTGAATCATGATTATTTGAAGTTAATACAATGGTTTCAATGTGTTTTCACTCCAATTGCATGATGAACCCATGTTCCTTCCAAAATTAGTTTAGCTCTTGCATGGGCTTTGTGATTATGGCTTATTCTTGATTAATTGGTGATTCTCTTATGTTGAATTAATTCTGTTTATTGTTATTTACACTAATTGATGGTGAATTGATGATGATCAGTCCATGATGATAAATATATGAATTTTTGAGCATGAATAGCCTATGTTTCTACATGTTGTCTTGAAGTCGATTGTGAGATCGGTTGTGTAGACTCTTGATTATGTATGAACTGCTGTAGCTACTGTTTTAGGGTGATGTAATGGATGAATTTTGTAGGTATAAATCCTTAATGATAAAATTAGTAAGAGGCTTGCATGAATTGATATAGATTCCCTTAGGTTATGAAGTCAAGAAGCTATGTGTGTGATGAATCTCGAATTGTGATTTGATGAAGCATGATTTAGTCTTGATTTCTTATCTAATTAGCTACTGCCTAATGAGTATATTATTGATGAAATATGAATGATGATCAAACCCTTAGATAGTTCATAGTATTGGTAAAGTCTTCTATACTCTAGCAAATCGATAAGCCTAAATGCCTATGTTGTAACCCTAATCTTGAGAGTATGTAATCATGATTTCAATATGATCGAATGTAGGTTTATCTAATGCCTTAGACTTATATATGTATGAACTATGAACTAAAATCAATGTAAGGGAAGTTAGCTAATGATCTATGTTATCCTACTTTCCTAATACGTCGATATGTTGTATTATATTATGGCATAATCTTTTAGCGACTTGTACATGGTTTCTTATATGTTTAAAGTACATTTAGATACTTCCATATATGTGTTTTATTGAAGAATAAGGTTTATTGATCAATGATGATCAAAGGGTGAGAAATTGGTAAGAATGCTTATTTCCTCTACTCTTCAACTTCGCTATTCCTTTATAGTCATGTTGATGAAGTGTTGTATGGCATTGTGTGGTATGGTCCACCTATGGTGGCGGTGTTTACCTTATTATTATTATATATGTGTTGACTATGGCCTTGAGGGCATATTGATGAACTTATGAACATGTGCTTAAGATGATACTATGAGAAGCTTATGTCTATCTTTCCTATTCTAGTTGTGAATTAGGTTGTGTAGCTATTGTTTGAGCATGTGTATATTCATGTTAGGGTGTTGTATAGGTGCTGCCATTGATGTGTTAAAGTGTAACGGCCTGTATTTTGTATGTGGTAGTTCTATTCATGTTATACTTGACATAGACTTATAGTGTAGGTGAGGGATCATGTTTCTTATATGTTTAGTGTTGGTTTAAACTAGCTCGGAAGGTGATGTAATGCCTTGCACGTTTCAGCATATGTGTTGCAAGTTAACTCCGATGGAAAGTATTTAAGTAATTATAGTAAGGTGTAATTGAGCTAGCTGCTACATCACCTACTTGAGCTATATTATAGTTAAAGGGGCCAAGTTTGATTGACCAGATTTAGTCTTATATTTAGGGGCTCATTTGAAGCCCAAACCTATTAAAGAAAATTGTGAATGAAAGAAAGCCCAGCAGCCAAATCTGCCAATTGGCCCATTATGGATAAAGCCCAAGTGAAACTAGGTAAGTGCATCACCTCCTAAAATTTGTTTTACCATGTTATTGGGCCAAGTGTGTACCACATACTTGCATTAATCTGTCCCAAATTGAATATAAGGACAAAGGGAAAATGGACAGCCAAGGTCCAATAATCTTGAGTCCAAAAAGGCCCAAGTTAAAAGGACAAGCAGGTGGGACACCTACTTGACATTATATGGCCCAAAATTGGTCAAGAATGTCGGCCATAACACCTCCTTTTTCAAAGGATAAGGATCAAGTCTATTTTCTCCATTTTGAACTTGCAAAATTTCAGATTTCCTTAAGTTTCTTTCTTGGTCTATCTTGGCTTCAATAAGCAGCCCTAAAAAACCTTAGGGTTCTTGAGTGCTGTCTCATTTTTCAAGTAAGAAGTTTGAAGGAGAGTTTGAATTCTTGAAGTACAAGTTTAGAGGATAAATTTCCAGAATTAAGGTAAGACTTCAACCCATTTGTTTTCCTCTCTTTGATCATGTTTGGATTGGAGAATTTTGTATATATTTATCAAGAATTCATGGATGATGATAAATCTTTGAGTCAATATTCTCCTATTATGCTGAAAGATTTGAGATTGATAGTGGCGCCTTATGAATATTGTTGTTGAGGGCAGTTTTGGGGATCTTGGGAGATGATGTATGAAGTTGTATTAATGTGTAGAGGAAGGGTGTGGTGGTTCACCATTTATGTAAGGGTTGTATGGTCCTGATTTCCATCAAATATTTTAGCTACTGTTTTCGAGGACCTTATTGTGATTAGCTGCTGATGTTAGCTTAATCATGATTTATGTTGTAGATTAGCACCCAAAAAGGAAGGCTGAATCGTGATAGTAGTATTGGTCAGAAAAATAAGGTATGTAAGTCTATTCGATTCTATATCCTTTTGGCATGAAATCTGGCACCTGCAATTAATATCAATGAAGTGTTTCCCATAAGTTCTATTTCTTAAAAAGGAAGCATAGTGGTAGCGTACTATCTCCAAATAGCTAACAATATTTATTTCCCCATTCTAAGTACATAGAACTACTTCATTATATGTTCACTACTCTATACTTATGTAATTATTCCCCTTGTGCTGTTATAGAAATGGTATTTGCAAAACAAAGTTTGATGAATCCCTCTCCTAAGCCAATTGAAGTCAATTGTGCCATTAAGGTCTTAAAGTAAGGTGTTGATGTTTCATAGCTCCTTATGTTATTGTTACTGCCTCAAAGTATTGTTTTCATGTATTCCACTACTGTTCCGTAATTTCATGTCTCCAAGATGATTATGACCACCAAATCAACATCTCAAAATGTTACGATTATCCAAAATAACATCTCAAAAGAGTTATGAACTGATTAACAATAATATCAAAGATTAAAGAATCTAAGTGAAGAAATCTATTTAATTAAGGGTGGCAGCTTAGGGGCGAAAGCCTAGCATGGGCCGATCCCTATTGGTATAGAAGGGTGGCAGCTCAGGGGCAAAAGCCTAGCATGGGCCGATCCCAAGTTGTGTAATTATGAGGACCGCATCCCAGGGGTTAATACGCCTAGCATGGGTCATCCTCTTCTACCACTGATCAGCTGGTCACTTGTAGTATCACATGCCCAACAAAGATTATAACATACAAAAAGGTAAAGAAAAGAATGTAGCTTGCTCGATTCCACAAGAGTAAGCAAAGGTGGTCTTCTCTCCTAATCTATGCACTCATATGTTGCTACTTGATTTCATTTGAGTCTTGTATTACATATACTATTTGCCTTACATATTCAGTACATTTTTCGTACTGATGTCCCGTATTGGGGACGCTGCATTTCATGCTGCAGGCTCAGGTACTCCAGCTAGTAGACCTCCTCAATAGGAGCACTCAAAATTCTGCTACTTTTGGTGAGCTCCAAGTTGATTCGGAGCTTTATTGAGTCCTTGGTAAATTCATTTGGTATTGTATCATAGCTAAGGGTAAGGTGGGGTCTGTCCCGACCTACTCTAGTCTTGTATCTTTTAGAGGCTTTGTAGACATATGTACATGGTTCAGTTGTGTCATAAGGAGTTGTGGCCACGACGGCCAAGTATTGTACATAAATTTTGGACCTACTTACGTTGTTTTGTATCGCTGCATCCTAAGTTAACTTGTCTTAACTGTTATAGTATATGCTCAGTAAGAACAGGTTGCAGGTTGGTTCTCTCGGGCCTTTAGGGCATCGTGTGCCTGTCCGTCTTAATGGGTTTTGAGGCGTGACAAAAGTGGTATCAGAGCAGGTCATCCTAGGGAGTCTACAAAAGCCGTGTCTGTGTAGAGTCTTGCTTATGGATGTGTTGTGCACCACATTTATAAACAGGAGGCTACGGGACATATAGGAGTTGCCTCATTTCTTTCATTTCTTAGATCGTGCGATAGAACCAGTGTTGTAGGTGAATCATATCTAATTTCTCAATTGTTTTATTATAGCAAAGATGCCGATTACGAGAAGGAGTAAAAGTACTGGTAAACGAATAGATGTGGCTGCCCAAGAAGGGACCAGCCAACCACCACCAAGTCAAGCTGTTCAAAGTGGGGCTCAAGATGAGTCTCTATCGCAGACTTCCTCGACGGCTCCATCTCCTGAAGAACTAAGGAGGGAAGATGAACCTCAGGAACCCCCTATTAATGCTACCGAGCAAGATTTGAGGAATGCAGTCCAATTATTGACTTGTATAGTTGCTGGTCATGGCCAAAGGCAAGAAGGTCCAGTTTTAGGTACTAGTGGCATATATAGATCAGCTGGAACACGGATACGTGATTTTCTTAACTTGGACCCTCGATCATTTAGCGGGTCAGATCCTAATGAAGATCCCCAAGACTTTATAGATCAAATGCAACGCACTTTGGATATTATGCATGTAAGTGGTAAAGAAGCACTTGAGCTAGCTGCATATAGATTAAAGGGTGTGGCTATATTGTGGTATGAAGCTTGGAAAGAATCTAGGGGAATAAATGCACCTTCAGCTATGTGGAAAGAGTTCAAAAAGGCATTCCTTGATCATTATCTGCCATTGGAGAATCGAGAGGCCCGTGCAGATCAGTTCTTAAATCTCCACCAAGGAAATATGAGTGTGAGGGAGTATAGTCTCAAATTTAATTCCTTGGCCAGGTATGCTCCTAATGTAGTAGCTACTATGGACGATAGAGTTCATCATTTTGTGGACAGATTAGATTTATATCTGGTTAGAGACTGTACAATTGCTTAGTTGAATAAAGATATGGATATAGCAAGGATGCAGGCTTTTGCACAAAAATTGGAGGATCAAAGGCAAAGAAGAAGTACACAAGAGTTGGAAACAGGGCATTCTAAGAGGGACAGATCCATGGGGCAGTTTACACCATCCCAAGGTGAGTTTAGGCCTCGGTTCTCTAACAGACCACCTAGGCCATCATCTTTCTACTCTACAGCTAGTGCTCCACCACGGTTCCAAGGGTTTAAGGGCAATCAGTTTGGACAAAGAAGTGAAAGCCAAGGCAGTCATCAAGAGCAAGGAAGTACGAGCCAATCAAGGCCTCCACGACAGCCTTGTAAACAGTGTGGGAGGAATCATCTAGGTGCATGCAGGTTTGGGACGGATGTTTGTTTTTGGTGTGGCACACCAGGGCATATGATGAGAAACTGCCCTCATAGGGGAGTGGGTGGTGTTGCACAACAAACTAGATCAGTTGTTGCGTCGACTTCATCAACCCCTTCTTTAGGTATGGGACTGCATATGCCTACAGGTCGTGGTAGAGGAGCTAGGGGAGCAACTAGTTCTAGTGGAGGTCAGAATCACACATATGCACTAGGGGATCGATAAAATTTAGAAGCCTCGCCGGATGTGGTTACAGGTACATTGTCCATCTTTTCACATATTGTGTATGCATTAATTGATCCGGGGTCTACACTATCATATGTTACACCATTGATTGCTGGAAAGTTCAAAAGAACACCAGAATTATTAGCGAAGCCATTTGAAGTGTCTACACCGATTGGTGAATCTATTATAGCTAGGAGAGTTTATCGTAATTGCATTGTAACTGTTTGTGATCGCAATACATTGGCTGACCTTGTTGAGCTAGACATGGTAGATTTTGATGTTATAATGGGTATGGATTGGTTAGCTTCTTGTTATGCCACGGTAGATTGCCGAACTAAGATAGTGCATTTCCAGTTTCCAAAAGAGGTAGTCCTCGAATCGAAAGGTAATATTGGGATGCCAAGAGGTAAATTTATTTCTTATCTTAAGGCAAAGAAGATGATTTCCAAAGGATACATATGCCATCTGGTTAGAGTGAAAAATGTAGATGCAGAGCCACCAACCCTTCAATCCATTCCGGTGGTAAATGAATTTCCAGATGTGTTTCCTGAAGATCTTCCAGGTTTGCCTCCAGAACGAGAAGTAGAGTTCGGTATTGATGTGCTTTTAGATACTCAACCTATATCAATTCCTCCATATAGAATGGCTCCGGCAGAATTATGAGAGTTGAAGGAGCAGTTAAAAGACTTATTACAAAAAGGATTCATAAGGCCCAGTGTGTCCCCATGGGGAGCGCCAGTTTTGTTTGTACGCAAAAAAGATGGCTCATTAAGAATGTGTATCGACTACCGGCAGTTGAATAAGGTAACAATTAAGAACAAATATCCCCTCCCTAGAATTGATGATCTGTTTGATCAATTACAAGGTGCTAGGTGTTTTGCAAAGATCGACCTGAGGTCATGTTATCACCAAGTGAGGGTCAGGGACAAAGATATACCCAAGACAGCTTTCCGAACACGGTATGGTCATTTTGAGTTCTTAGTCATGTCATTCGGGCTAACAAATGCACCAGCAGCTTTTATGGATTTGATGAATAGGGTGTTCAAGCCATTCTTAGATGTGTTTGTGATAGTGTTCATAGATGACATTTTGGTGTATTCAAGATCGGAAGAGGATCATACTAATCACTTGCGGCAGGTTTTACAAATTCTCCGTGATCGTAAATTATATGCAAAGTTCTCTAAATGTGAGTTCTGGTTGAAATCTGTGGCATTCCTAGGTCATATCGTATCCGAAGAAGGAATAAGGGTTGATAACCAGAAAATAGAAGCCATGAAAAGATGGCCAAGACCTACAACGCCTACGGAGATCCGTAGTTTTCTTGGATTGGCAGGTTATTACAGAAGGTTTGTTGAAGGATTCTCTTCCATGGCTGCACCCTTAACAAAGCTAACACACAAAGGAACCAAGTTTCAGTGGAGCGATGAGTGTGAAAGAAGCTTCCAAGAGCTGAAGAGTAAATTAACTTCTACACTTGTGTTGGTACTTCCAGAAGGTACAGAAGGCTATGTAGTGTACTGTGATGCTTCGGGAGTGGGCTTAGGTTGTGTATTGATGCAGTATGGTAAAGTTATAGCTTATGGATCAAGGCAGCTGCGGCCACATGAGAACAATTATCCAACCCATGATCTAGATCTAGCAGCAGTTATGTTTGCTTTGAAGATATGGCGCCACTACTTGTATGGAGTTCATGTTGACATATACACTGATCACAAAAGCTTGCAATATATCTTTAAA
The DNA here is from genome assembly GCA_016801875.1 of Solanum sitiens. Taxonomy (NCBI): domain Eukaryota; kingdom Viridiplantae; phylum Streptophyta; class Magnoliopsida; order Solanales; family Solanaceae; genus Solanum; species Solanum sitiens. Next base: position 1,497,813 of record JABWTJ010000427.1, read on the forward strand.
CAAAAGGACTTAAATCTTAGGCAGTGAAGGTGGCTGGAGCTATTAAAAGATTATGACATTGACATCTTATATCATCCCGGTAAAGCTAATGTAGTAGCTGATGCTTTTAAGCCGTAAAATAATGGCAACCACTTATGGGAAGTCTATGGAAAGACAAGGAATGACTAAGGATCTTTCCCAACTAGCTAACTTAGGCGTTCGCCTTCTTGAATCTCAAGACGAAGGGGTAATTGTGCAAAATGCGGCAGAATCCTCATTAATAGTGGAAGTGAAAGAGAAGCAGTACACTGATCCAATTCTTTTACAACTGAAAGAGAATGTACTACATGGTATGACAAAGGCGTTTGAGCTTAAGCAAGACGGAGTACTTCGATGTCAAAACAGATTGTGTGTACCTAATATAGATGAACTAAGAAAGAGGATCATGATGGAAGCACATAATTCAAGGTACTCCGTTCATCCGGGGTCAACTAAAATGTATCATGACTTGAAAGAAATGTATTGGTGGGGGACATGAAGAAGAACATTGCAGAATTCGTGGCTCAGTGTCCAAATTGTCAACAGGTAAAAGTAGAACACAAAGCCCCGGAGGTTACATGCAGCGTATAGAACTTCCAATTTGGAAATGGGACATGATCAACATGGATTTTGTTACTGGTTTGCCTCGCTCATTCCGGAAGTTTGACTCCATATGGGTAATAGTGGATAGACTTACCAAAGCAGCAAACTTCTTGCCGGTGAAGACTACTTATACAGCTGAAGAGTATGCGAGGTTGTACATTAAAGAGATAGTTCGACTACATGGAGTGCCAATCTCTATAATATCGGATAGAGGAGCTCAATTTACAGCAAATTTTTGGAAGTCATTTCAAAAGATTTTGGGAACACAAGTGAATTTAAGTACAGCCTTTCATCCTCAAACGGATGGTCAGGCAGAACGTACGATTCAGACACTTGAGGATATGCTGCGAGCTTGTATATTAGATTTCAAGGGTAGCTGGGATGATCACCTACACTTATTGAATTTGCTTATAACAATAGCTATCATTCGAGCATTAAAATTGGCACCTTATGAAGCTTTATATGGTCGAAAGTGTAGATCACCAATTGGCTGGTTCGAAACGGGTGAAACTGCCTCATTTGGGCCAGATCTTGTTCATCAAGCTATGGAAAAAGTCAAAGTGATACAGCAGCGGCTAGAAACAGCTCAAAGTCGACATAAATCATATGCAGATATTAGAAGGAGAGGACTAGAATTTTCTATAGGGGATTGGGTGTTCTTGAAGGTGTCTCCGATGAAAAGGGTAATGAGGTTTGGTAAAAAGGGAAAGCTGAGTCCACGCTATATAGGGCCATATAAGATTATCCGAAAATTTGGCCAAGTAGCCTATGAGTTAGAGCTACCACAAGAGCTTTCATCAGTTCATCCGGTGTTCCATGTCTCAATGCTACGAAAATGCGTAGGTGACCCATTTTGTATCACTCCTACTGAAAACGTACAGGTTACGGGAGATCTCACTTATGAAGAAGTACCCATTGCTATTCTGGATCGACAAGTTAGGAAGTTAAGAAATAAAGAAGTAGCTTCTGTAAAAGTACTATAGAGAAACCAACAAGTAGAAGAAGTTACATGGGAAGCAGAAGAAGCAATGAAATTGAAGTATCCTCACCTCTTTCACACTAGTGGGAAGGATCAAAATGTTAGTAGAGGCATTGACAAGTAAGTATAAGTTTATATGTTCAATGTGATTAATAGTAGTACTAACTTAGGCTTGAACTTGTTTAGGCCGGACAACCATGCTAACATTCGAGGACGAATGTTCCAAGGGGGGAAGGATGTAACGGCCTGTATTTTGTATGTGGTAGTTCTATTCATATTATACTTGACATATACTTATAGTGTAGGTGAGGGATCATGTTTCTTATATGTTTAGTGTTGGTTTAAACTAGCTCGGAAGGTGATGTAATGCCTTGCACATTTCAGCATATGTATTGCAAGTTAACTCCGATGGAAAGTATTTAAGTAATTATAGTAAGGTGTAATTGAGCTAGCTGCTGCATCACCTACTTGAGCTATATTATAGTTAAAGGGTCCAAGTTTGATTGACCAAATTTAGTCTTATATTTAGGGGCTCATTTGAAGCCCAAACCTATTAAAGAAAATTGTGAATGAAAGAAAGCCCAGCAGCCAAATCTGCCAATTGGCCCATTATGGATAAAGCCCAAGTGAAACTAGGTAAGTGCATCACCTCCTAAGATTTGTTTTACCATGTTATTGGGCCAAGTGTGTACCACCTACTTGCATTAATCTGTCCCAAATTGAATATAAGGACAAAGGGAAAATGGACAGCCAAGGTCCAATAATCTTGAGTCCAAAAAGGCCCAAGTTAAAAGGACAAGTAGGTGGGATACCTACTTGACATTATATGGCCCAAAATTGGTCAAGAATGTCGGCCATAACATCTCCTTTTTCAAAGCATAAGGATCAAGTCTATTTTCTCCATTTTGAACTTGCAAAATTTCAGATTTCCTTAAGTTTCTTTCTTGGTCTCTCTTGGCTTCAATAAGCAGCCCTAAAAAACCTTAGGGTTCTTGAGTGCTGTCTCATTTTTCAAGTAAGAAGTTTGAAGGAGAGTTTGAATTCTTGAAGTACAAGTTTAGAGGATAAATTTCCAGAATTAAGGTAAGACTTCAACCCATTTGTTTTCCTCTCTTTGATCATGTTTGGATTGGAGAATTTTGTATATATTTATCAAGAATTCATGGATGATGATAAATCTTTGAGTCAATATTCTCCTATTATGCTGAAAGATTTGAGATTGATAGTGGTTGCCTTATGAATATTGTTGTTGAGGGCAGTTTGAGTATCTTGGAAGATGATGTATTAAGTTGTATTAATGTGTGGAGGAAGGGTGTGGTGGTTCACCATTTATGTAAGGGTTGTATGGTCCTGATTTCCATCAAATATTTTAGCTACTGTTTTCGAGGACCTTATTGTGATTAGCTGCTGATGTTAGCTTAATCATGATTTATGTTGTAGATTAGCACCCAAAAAGGAAGGCTGAATCGTGATAGTAGTATTGGTCAGAAAAATAAGGTATGTAAGGCTATTCGATTCTATATCCTTTTGGCATGAAATCTGGCACCTGCAATTAATATCAATAAAGTGTTTCCCATAAGTTCTATTTCTAGAAAAGGAAGCATAGTGGAAGCGTACTATCTCCAAATAGCTAACAATATTTCTTTCCCCATTCTAAGTACATAGAACTACTTCATTATATGTTCACTACACTATACTTGTGTAATTATTCCCCTTGTGCTGTTATAGAAATGGTATTTGCAAAACAAAGTTTGATGAATCCCTCTCCTAAGCTAATTGAAGTCAATTGTGCCATTAAGGTCTTAAAGTAAGGTGTTGATGTTTCATAGCTCCTTATGTCATTGTTAGTGCCTCAAAGTATTATTTTCATGTATTCCACTACTGTTCCGTATTTCCATATCTCCAAGATGATTATGACCACCAAATCAACATCTCAAAAGTGTTATGATTATCCAAAATAATATCTCAAAAGAGTTATGAACTGATTAACAATAATCTCAAAGATTAAAGAATCTAAGTGAAGGAATCTATATAATTAAGGGTGGCAGCTCAGGGGCGAAAGCCTAGCATGGGCCGATCCCTATTGGTATAGAAGGGTGGCAGCTCAGGGGCAAAAGCCTAGCATGGGCCGATCCCAAGTTGTGTAATTATGAGGACCGCATCCCAGGGGTTAATACGCCTAGCATGGGTCATCCTCTTCTACCACTGATCAGCTGGTCACTTGTATCACATGCCCAACAAAGATTATAACATACAAAAAGGTAAAGAAAAGAATGTAGCTTACTTGATTCCACAAGAGTAAGCAAAGGTGGTTTTCTCTCCTAATCTATGCACTCATATGTTGCTACTTGATTTCATTTGAGTCTTGTATTACATATACTATTTGCCTTACATATTCAGTACATTTTTCGTACTGACATCCCGTATTGGGGACGCTGCATTTCATGCTGCAGGCTCAGGTACTCCAGCTAGTAGAGCTCCTCAATAGGAGCACTCGAAATTCTGCTACTTTTGGTGAGTTCCAAGTTGATTCGGAGCTTTATTGAGTCCTTGGTAAATTTATTTGGTATTGTATCATAGTTAAGGGTAAGGCGGGGTCTGTCCCGACCTACTCTAGTCTTCTATCTTTTAGAGGCTTTGTAGACGTATGTACATGGTTCAGTTGTGTCTTAAGGAGTTGTGGCCACGACGGCCAAGTATTGTACATAAATTTTGGACCTACTTACGTTGTTTTGTATCGCTGCATCCTAAGTTAACTTGTCTCAATTGTTATAGTATATGCTCAATAAGAACAGGTTGCAGGTTGGTTCTCTCAGGCCATTAGGGCATCGGGTGCCTGTCCGTCTTAATGGGTTTTGCCTGTCCGTCTTAATGGGTTTTGAGGCGTGACATAAAGTGGTTAATAGCCTCTACCCATGTACCCCTTATATGAAAGTGTAAATAGCTAAAGTTAGGAGTCTTGATTATAATGTATATATTGTCTTGTCTCCTATGCTATTATGTGTTGTGTGCTATGAGCTTGAAGTGTAATGTGGTCTAATAGGGAGGCTGACATAATAAGTTATTGATAGCCATTATGTGATCATGTTGGTCAATATACACACACTCTCACTTACATGCATGTTACAAGTAGTATAAGTCATTGTGTTTAAATGAAAGGTAGTTCTCATATTCATTAGTGTCTACTACTATGCATACTAAGGTGATGTTTATGAATGTATGATTTGTATTCCCTTACTAGGATGACTTGATAGGTGTACTAGTATGGGCAAGGGTATGGAACCTTGTCTATGCATTACACATGTGTATCTTGCTAGCATAACTCCTAGGTTTGGTTATTATGTATATGAAGGATGAATATATGAACATGTGTGACCTTATGTGTTATGTGAAAGGTTTGCTCACATCTAAGTATACACTCACACACATGGATGATCTAGTTAGTGAGAGGGGCCTTGCTAGGGGTGCCCAAGAATACTCCAAAACTAGATAGGTGCTTGAATATGCTATAAGCATATGAATGATGAATATCCTAAGCTTATGTTTTTATAAATTAACGTAATAAAGGCTTTTCAATAAAGGGAACTTAGCCTAGCACCGAGTGAACTTGTATATGAGGAAGTGACACTTTCCAACATAGGAAAGGTAGGGTTCACTACGGTCCTCATGTGAGGGGTGACACTTTCTTACATAGGAAAGGTAGGGTTCACTACGGTCCTCACGGGGTGGATAGCCTCATTACTCAACATAGGGTGGAGAGTTGATATTTCCATGAATCCCCCAAGTTCCATAAACTATGTTGCCACCATAGGATACTAGCTAGAGGATTCTACCTTGATAGCTACGTTTATGTTAGGTTCTACCTTGGCCGGTAGACCACCTTCTATCGGTGTAGGGTTTTATGACACCGGATTCCATGATTAGCACCCATGGTCTATGTCGGTTAAGGCTATGATTTCCCTAAAGTTAAAATGGACAATGGAAGTAATTGAATAGGATCCTAACTAGGAGGACTTAAGGCAAGTTACTTAGGATAGGTGGAAGTAATGAACCCATCTTGACATTGCACAAGTGACTCCTTAGGAAGTCTTAGGAAGGTACCCTAATGTATATGACTAAGTATATGTCCTTTATGTATGACATTATAGTATTTGTCTATGGGTCATGAAGATGTGCATGATATGATTCTTTATACATGATGTTAATCATATTTACTATTTGGTGAAGGTACTAGTAGACATAAGTTAAGTTTTCTCCTCTACACATGTTGATAAATGATTTGAATGTAAAGGCTTGTGATCTCATGATAGATTTACTAAGCATGTGTGAGGTTATGGGGCCTTACATGTGCATTGCACTAGTGGATCTAGATTGGGGACAAGAGTTAGGTTTTACAAGGTTCAATGTGAAGTAAAATAAGTATATGTGCCTAATGACTAGGAGTTCATTGTAATGTCCTTTTAGTCTTGGTTTGACTATGTTTATGTTGTACTATACTTCTATGATGACTGGTGTTGTCTTGTGTAGATGCTATGCATGGCTTTCTCTTGTGTTACTAAGGTGATATATTGCACCAAGTATCCCTAAAGGATTACTTGAGAGGCTAATGATTTAAAAGGAATAGTTCACTGTAAAAGTGATGGAGTTCACTGTAAAGTGACCTCAAATGGGGATTAAATTCTATATGTGCTTTTCTATGATGTTTGGCCTTTGATTGTGTTGCTATGAAGTATGTGGATGATACAAATACTATTGATAAAGGATTTATGATGATTTACTCAAAATGGCATGAAGTATGATTTCAAAGGAAATGTCCCTTTTAAATGCATGTTTTTGCATGGTTGCCATACTTAGTACATTCTTGTGCTAATCCCATTCCTCTTTACTTTTTACACAAAGTGTAGGTAATGGAATGCTTAAGGAGGTCTATGATTGAGGAGCTTGATAGGTGATTTCCCAAGCTCAAGGAAAGGAATCCTTAAGTTCAAGGATGTCCTAATGTGTACTTATTGTAAAGTCTATTTAGTAATGTATAGCTTTGTATTATATCTTAAGGGCCTTGTCCTTAATGTACTCTAAAGTTGTTGAGTCTAAGATGGCAAAGAGACTTAGAGTCTAAATACGTATTATGACTTATGTTTTATATATATATAATGTGATGTTTGTAGCATATGACGTGCTATGAAAAGTTTTAAATTTTCCGCTGAATTTACTATGCCAATGCAATGAATGATATGAGAGGCTTCTCTTAGACCTCTGAGAGGTTGACGATGCCGGTTACAATCCAAGATTGTACCCTATCTTCTAGGGTATGCTTTTGGGTTGTGTCACGTGGCATGCATTTAGAATCTACCATGTACTCCCTCCATGCGAACGACCAACTTACTTCACGTATTTCGGTCACGCTGGGCATTTCCATCATTGCCCTTTCTTGGGAAGGCCTGATCTTGAGTCTGGTGCCTTAGACCACTTGGTCATCCTAATTCTTGTGTGTATTCTTCTACGTGTTCACACAAGAAGGAATTTAGATACTTAGAATGACACAAAGTGTCAAAGCTCTAGATAGCACGACAAAGAGTAGAATAAGGGAGAATTTCCTATCATCGTGTAGTCTCTAAGTCATGATTGTGGCGCGCTTCACAACCATAAGTTAGAAACTACGCAACATGGTTGTATTGAGCTTATATCCTAGGTAATTTAACCTCATGCTCTGATACCAAGTTTGTAACGACCCGGATTCTAGGATACGAATCGCCACCGGCGTCGTTGACCTCTCAGAGGTCGCAGACAAGACTCTTCTTGCATTCATCACATTCATATGGTTAATTTTAGCTGAAAATTTAAAACTTTTTATATGTATGAAGTTTACTTAGACTTCATATAGTCATTATGTGTTAAACGTTATATACTAAGCTCAATATCAATAGACAACCATCTAATATCAAAAACATTTCAAAACAAATGATGAATAGAATATATTAAGTTTCCAAAATGGCCTTACATCAAAAGGTTCAAAATGAAATGTGAAAGAAACGCTAGGGACAACATCCACTAGATATGTCTATATCTAAAGCTGGAATAATGCGTGTAGCATCCTCTAGATCAAGAGGACCTACCAAATAGTTTGGAAAAAACGTTGCTATCCAAACCTCTACGAGTGTCGTCAATCTGTCTTCTGAACTGCACCTAAAAATAGTAAATAGTAGGGGTTAGTACACCACTTGTACTAAGTATGGGTGTATGCACACATACACATAAAGCTATGCATGATCAATGAAAGCTCTTCCTAAATAACATGTCATTTCTGGAAAGTCTAGTCATTAGACTTTCCTAATTCGTTAGTTTTGAATTATGATATGAGTATGATGTATTTTAATGCATTCAAAGCACACAACTCATTTTCTATATGATTACAAGACATTAGTATCATCAACATAATTTTAGAACAACTCGTGTGAAGATTTGAAAATTTGATCATGCCTCCTTTTAAGGGACTTAGTTTATTTTTCAGTCTTTTTCTTCTTGTTGTTGTGTAGTTCAATAATTCCTTTAGTCCTATGTTTTACTTACAAGTGCAATGATTCATTGTATTCCCATACCCACAATGAATCAAGTAAGTAATCCAAGCACTAAGGAATGATTTCCCTACCTTATAGTGAGTCATTCTTTACACTATGTATTCATTAACATTTTGTAAGCCAGTCTCTATTGTCTATGCCATCTATTTCATTACTTTCATGTTAGGGAAGTTATGAGGTATTTAGTTAACATTATGTTTCTACTTCCCTTTATTGGCATCATATAAGAAGTCATTATAGGCCAATCTTATTTGGCTTTGCCCATTATTTGCTGAAACTTCATGAGTGTGATTTTGGCAATTGACATTCTTAAGCTCTTCTTCATAGCTCACTTTGAACATACGATCCATCATCATCATTCGTTATTACTTTCATAGAGACATCATTAGGAATAAGATCATGCGAGCTAACATGAAATCCAGTGTCTTCCCCACACTGAAAAGAGGTGATTCACCGGTTAAAATGAATCTATATCATATGAGCTACTCATGAAATCCAGTGTCTGCCCCACATCGAAAAGGGGTGATTCCCGGCTAAGGCGAATCCATCTCAAGTGTTCACTCCACACCGAAAAATAGTGTCTCACGGCTATAGTGAACCAAGAACATATTGTGAGTATTAACCGACATAGATCATGTGAGCTAAACATGAAATCCAGTGTCTGCCCCACACCGAAAATGGGTGGAATCACCGGCCAAAGTGAAACCGAACATACCTAGATCGCTTAGGTGGAAACCACTGGCTAGTTCCTATGTTGGCTAGACATAGTTTGAAGACTAGGGACTTAATGATACTACTTATCAACCTCGGTGGTAGCCTCGTAGACTTACACGTGCAAGCACATGCTCATAACTAGTCTATCGGTGTTGTGCTCACTTTCATTATCTTCTTTATCTTTTAGAGTTGACTCAAGCATTATTGAACCTTGCTTCTAGATTGAGATTTACTTACTCTTTTAATTAATTGTCATCCTTACTTTACATTGATGAAATGTGAATTGTCCTTACATATCATCCTTACTTTACATTGATGAAATGTGAATTGTCCTTACATATCATCCTTACTATACATTGATGAAATGTGAATTGTCCTTGCATATCATCCTTACTTTACATTGATGAAATGTGAATTGTCCTTACATATCATCCTTAGGTGTTAATGAGACTAGTCTCACACATTCTAACACCTTCATTCGTGAGTATTGTTTTAACATAGTAGCTTAGGTGTAAGTAAGACTTGTCTCACTTCCTTTAACACCCCATTCTGGTCACTTACCTAATTTAGACCCCTTTAATTATGTTATAACTCACGTTACTTCTTTACTTTAGTGTAGTAGCTTCATTTCATCGTTCATGGACGATGAGCACTTCTTTCATTGAGTTGCATATGTTCATAGTTCATTCTTTTAGATCATGTTGGGAGTTATCCTAATGAATGGCATGCCCTTGGTTATGGCTTTTAGTGATAACGTTTTTCTTTTACCTCTTGGACAGCATCATATTAACATTCGATGAACTTAGCATCTTCATAACATCACAACAACAGCCAGTCAACATTCGGCCAAAACACATAAATCACTTAACACATAACGGATGTAACTTAGCATATCATTGGTTCATAATTTACATGATAATATTAACTTTACAAGACTACAAGTTCATAGGTTCATTCGATATTCATCATTCAAGAACAATACATGTTAAGAACAGCCATCACCACATACCAACAACATGGTCTCTAACCTATTCATCATTGAATCGAAAAAGATACTAGGGACAAGGGAGTTCGACGAGAATACGGGAACAACCCTAGTTTTCAAGATCTTTGAATCGTTCAAAAGAAAGTTCTCTTGGAGAAATAAGTACAAGAGAGAAACCCATACCTTATGTAGAAATTAATCTACAAATATCACCTTGCACGAAACCTTGAAGAAAACCTTGAATTTGCCTAAGAAATCTTTAGCGTTCTACGTTTTCTTGCGGTTTGTCGCCTACTACCTTAGCGTCGTGAGTCTCAATGTTTTGATCATGATTTTTAGGTTTAGGAACTGATATTGAATTATACAAATTAGGTTTAATAAGTTAATTTAATAAACTAATTAATTAATTACCAAAACGCCTCTCCTAAGTTTACTAAACATAGGAGAATGTTGACCTGACCAAAAATCTGGAAATTAGTGTTGACTATGGTTTCGGTCAATATTTTGACTTTATATTAATTAATTAAATCCTCAATTTAATTAATTTAGGGACCTAGGGTAAGTACTAAAGTACCCCTAAGTCATTGGAACCATAATCAACCCTTTAGGACCATCCTAGGTTAAGTACTAGGATGTTTCTTGAATTATACTAGGTTAGTGTAAGGATTTCGTTTTGACCATTTTAAATAATTAATTAAATTGCTAATTTAATTAATTAGGTGACCTAAGGTAGTTACTAAAGTACCCTTAAGTCGTTAGGACCATAATCAATCCTTTGGACCATCCTAGGTTAGGTACTAGGTTGTCTTTTTCATGTTTTAACCAAAATCTAGAAATTTCCTTTGTAGTTTCGGTTTTAGCCCTTTTAAATTAATTAATTAAGGTGCTAAATTAATTAATTAATTAACCTAGGAGAATTACTAAATTACCCCTAAGTTGTTAGGACCATAATTGTAACAACCCTAAAATAATGAATAAGCTAAATGCTTAAGGTGTCAAGAATGCTTGCGATTAGACCAAGGTTCATACGGATTGATACGCGTAGAACCAGACCTCAGAACCCTTACTACGACCAAGCCAACTAACTTGGGGAGTTAATTGAGCTTAGAAAAGTTGGAACCAACCATGTAAGGCTCACGAAATCGAAGATTTAATCGAAAGAGTTTTTACCGGACTTAAAAGAAAAAATTTTAAGTTTTGAGGGTCCAAGGGTAAAATGGTCTTTTCCAAGCCAAGGGTAATATTGTAATTACCCTGAGGAATTGATTATTTAATAAACTAATTTAATTAATAAAAGAAATTCGGTTGGGGCGACCCAAGTGACCCATTTTCGCAAATTGGGAGCCACTCGGGTTCGAGCCCCACTAGAAGCAAGGATTTATCTTGCTTTTATTTGATTGGATAAATTAATTAAATTAAATAAAAAATATTATCTGATTAAGAAAAAGAAAAAATCAGAATTTTTATTTATTAATTTAGCAAGGAGTCTGTCACGACCCGAAAGCACCCCCTAGAAGTTAGGGAAAACCTTCGAATCGTGACCAGGCGTATTTGACCCCTTTGGGGTCTCGTACAAGCCCTCTAACTAGCATTCATAACATAAAGCATGAAAAGTAGTGCGGAATTAAAACTTTTCACGATAATAATAAATAAAGGAGTCTTTTCATAAATACTAGGAAATCTTATCGTCACAAGCCAACTTAAAGACACGACTTAGAATCTTAGGAATACGGCCCTTTACAATAGAGTAAATACATTTTTAAGTCTTAATAAGGAAACTAAGAAACATAAAAACTATGTCCTCGAATATATGAGGACATACCCAAGTCTTGAGAGATAGAATTCCCAAGCTTCAACTTCGATCCTCCAAAGGCTTCCAACCTATACTCATAAGGTATATAAAAAAAATATGGGGTTAGTACAACAATGTACTAAGTATGGCATATGCAAAAACATGCAAAAAGGGACATTTTAGTAAAGATAGCTTTTTATGCAATTCAAATATAACCTTCATGAATCTAGAAGCAAACCCACATAAGAATCAACAATTTAACACTTTATGGCTATCTTACCAAACTTAAAGTAAACAAAAGGAACATTTCAATTAACTTTGCTAAACTTGCAATAAAATTGAATAAAGCATCATAGTGAACATTTTGAATTCTTACCATGAAGACCTTACAGTGAAAGGCACGGTCCAAGTCATATGAACCCTTTTTCTTTGAAGTTGCCCTAACCCAAGGTTATTCTAAGACTCCCTAAGGTGAGCCAAGAAGGGACTCTCATTACACCTCCCTTCAAAGCACACCAAAGCGACCCTTAAAACTACCTAATCTTAGGCTTACTTCGTTAGAAATCAAATCCACGCCCTTGGCTAACATATGCAAAACACTCATGGAAATATAGGTCATATACCAAGTGCAATGTGAGAGTAGCATCCCATACTACCACTCCTACTTAGTACTCCTAATGGATTCCATTTACTCAAGTACTCCACAATAATCCTCCATAACACTACACCATAGTACTCATTCACACGGATTTCATGAAGGTACTCTTCTCCCATAGTAGGTATAGGTCACACCAAGTGCAATGTGAGAATAGCATCCCATACTACTACTCCCACTCAATGCTCCTACTTGGTAACTAATGTGGATTGAGCACTTCACGACATACATACACAATTTCAACAATACACAAGATAATTAGTTTCAAATCAATTGTTTTTGTGGGAGTTAGCTTAACCGACAAAGACCATGAGAGCTAGACATGGAATCCCGATATTAACCCCTATCGGATGAGGGATCCTTACTTGCCTAGAGTAAGGTCATGCTTCTTAGCGTTTACATGGCTTTTCCAATAGCTACACCTATGCGGGCACATAGTTAAGGGATAAGGAGATTGCTACTAAGTAACTCACTCTCTAACGAGGAGTACTCATCTCAAGAGGTACTTTGGATTACAACATCTCAACTAACGAAGTGCAATCCACCTCCCCTTCATATCCTCTCGGTGCTAGGCATAACTCCACACGGATTTCTCAACATAAAAGTCTATCATAGGAAGCTCACTAGGAAATGGAGAGGTTGTTACTAGACACTACATCTCAACTCACGAAGTGTGTCCACCTCAAGATTTCCCCTTTTTGCTCAACTTGACATAATACAAATCTTAGAAGAGTGTGTGTGTACATGTGCACACCTTGCATATAAGCATCATTTCATTTTCATCAAGTTCTACTCATACTTTAACCTTGATTCATTAAGCTACACACTCTACATACTTCTCATAATCATATACTTCACTTAGACATAAACTAGGTCAAACATGCAATTCAAGCTACATCAAACACAACATAAGACCCATTTCCAATATATCTTCATTTCACATATTAGACCTTCAAGGTCACATACTCAAACCATAATAAGTAACATCAAGTTCATCAATTAGCACCGCCACCCATAAGGTGGACCATACCACTCAAATAGCAATTCATAATAAGAACTATACAATGAGAGCAACTCATCAACAAATCAAACCATCATTAACCATAAGCAATTTATCAATATTTCACCATATGAAGGCCCTTAGGTCAGTAGCTACACCAACATGACATACACAAGAAGACCCAACTTCATACCTTACTCAAATCATGCTCACATAACCCATTTTCATGCCAAAAGTTGAAGTATGCATATACAAGACTTTCATGGAGTTTTAACATCATAACCATCTATTCAAACCAAGATAAATACATTTAAACCATTAGAACTTAGTTAAAAGAAGACCCATAATAGAAATCAAAGTTTAGAAGAAGTTGAGTTTAAAACCCCTTTTGAAAACCATTTTGGAAGTTGGCTTCTTGAAAGGAAAGGTATTCAAGAATGGATACCATACCTTTATGAGAAAGAAACCCACGAATTTGATGAAGAAACAATTCCCAAAAAAATACTCGGGGCAAAAGTTACGGCCATTTGAAATTTCAACAAATGTAACGTAAAAGGGCTAGTTTGTGAAATTTTGAACTTCAAACAGACTTAAATCGTGCCTTTGATGTCTGATCGAGGTGAGTTTTTCTTAATCTACTAATTTTTCCAATATCTTCGTGAAAAAACACCACACACTGTCATAGGACTTGTAGTTTTACGTTTATTAGTTTTTGACCATATATAGGGCAAAATTATAAGGAAAAAATAAAAGTCAAATCGGATAAAATGATTGAGTTTACCACGTAGATCTCGAAAAAACAAGCAACATTAAAAAAAAAGAATAGCCTCTAAAAAATACTCGAGGCAAAAGTTACAACCATTTGAAGATTCAACATATGTAACGTAAAAGGGGTAGTTTGTGAAATTTTAAAATTTAAACGGACATAGATCGTGCCTCCGATGTCCGATCGAGGTGATTTTTTTTTCAATCTACTTATTTTTTCAAGATCTATGCGAAAAAACACCACACACTACCATAAGACTTATAGTTTTACGTTTATCGGTTATTGACCATATATAGGGCAAATTTATAAGGAAAAAGTGAAAGTAAAATCGGATAGAGGTATTGAGTTTACCACGTAGATCTCGAAAAAAATAAACAACTTTAAAAAAAGAATCACCTCTTAAAGATACTCGAGGCAAAAGTTACAGCCATTTGAAGTTTCAACAAATGTAACATAAAAGAGGTAGTTTGTGAAATTTTGAGCATCAAACAAACATAAATCGTGCCTCCGATGTCCAATTGAGGTGACTTTTTTATTCAATCTACTTATCTTTTTTATATCTACGTGAAAAAATACCACATACTACTATAGGACTTATAACTTTACGTTTATCGGTTTTTGACCATATATATGGCAAAATTATATGGAAAAAAAGAAAGTCAAATCGGATAAAGAGATTGAGTTTTCCACGTATATCTCAAAAAAATAAGCAACTTTAAAAAAAGAATCGCCTCTCAAGATACCCGAGGAAAAAGTTACGGCCATTTGAAATTTCAACAAATGTAATGTAAAAGGGGTAGTTTGTGAATTTTTGAACCTCAAACGGACATAAATCGTGCCTCTGATGTCCGATCGAGGTCATGTTTTTTTCAATCTGCTTATTTTCTCTATATCTACGCATAAAAACCCCACACACTACCATAGGACTTATAGTATTACGTTTATCAATTTTTTACCATATATTGGGCAAAATTATAAGGAAAAAATGAAAGTCAAATCGGATAAAAGTGATTGAGTTTAACACATATATCTCAAAAAAATAAGAAACTTTAAAAAAGAATCGCCTCTAAAAGAAATTCGAGGCAAAATTTACGGCCATTTAAAGTTTCAACAAATGTAACGTAAAAGGGGTAATTTGTGAAATTTTGAACTTCAAACGGACATAAATTGTGTCTCTGATGTCCAATCGAGGCGATTTTATTTTAAATTTGCTTATATTTTTGATATCTACGCAAAAAAACACCACATACTACCATAGGACTTATAGTTTTACGTTTATCGGTTTTTGACAATATATAGGGCAAAATTATAAAGAAAAAATAAATATAAAATCGGATAACCGTATTGAGTTTACAAAGTAGATCTCGAAAAAATAAGCAACTTTAAAAAAAGAATTGACTCGAAAAGATACTCGAGGCAAAATTTACGGACATTTGAAGTTTCAACAAATATAACGTAAAAGGGGTAGTTTATAAAATTTTGACCTTCAAACGGACATAAATCGTGGATACGATGTCCGATCGAGGTAATTTTATTTTCAATCTACTTATGTTTTCTTTATCTTCGCGAAAACACCATACACTGCCATAGAAATTATAGTTTTACGTTTGTTGATTTTTGACAATATATAGGGCAAAGTTATAAGGAAAAACTGAAAGTCAAATCGGATAAAGGGATTGAGTTTACCACATAGATCTCAAAAAAATAAGCAACTTTAAAAAAAGAATCGCCTCTAAAAGATAATCGAGGTAAAAGTAACGGTCATTTGAAATTTCAACAAATGTAACGTAAAAGGGGTATTTTATGAAATTTTGAACTTCAAACGGACATAAATCGTGCCTCTGATGTACGATCGAGTCAATTTTTTTCAATCTACTTATTTTTTCAATATCTACGCAAAAAAACACCACACACTAACATAGCACATATAGTTTTACGTTTATCGATTTTGGACCATATATATGGAAAAATTATAAGGAAAAAATGAAAGTCAAATTGGATAAAGGTATTAAGTTTACATGTTCATATCCAAAAAATAAGCAACTTTAAAAAAAGAATCGCCTCTAAAAGATACTCGAGGCAAAAGTTAGGGTCATTTGAAGTTTCAACAAATGTAACATAAAAGGGGTAGTTTGTGAAATTTTGAGCTTCAAACGGACATAAATCGTGCCTTCGATGTCCAATCAAGAGGATTCTTTTCAATCTGCTTATTTTTCGCTATCTACGCGAAGAAATATCACACACTGCCATAGGACTTATATATTTACATTTATCGGTTTTAAACAATATATAGGGCAAAATTATAATGAAAAATTAAAGTCAAATCGGATAAAGGGATTTAATTTACCACGTTGATCTCAAAAAAATAAGGAACTTTAAAAAAAGAATAGTCTCTAAAAGATACTCGAGGCAAAAGTTACGGCCATTAGAAATTTCAACAAATGTAACATAAAAGGGCTAGTTTGTGAAATTTTGAACTTCATATGGACTTAAATTGTGCCTTCGATGTCTGATCGAGGTAATATTTTCTTAATCTACTTATTTTTCTAATATCTTCGTGAAAAAACACCACACACTGCCATAGGACTTATAGTTTTACGTTTATTGGTTTTTGACCATATATAGGGCCAAATTATAAGGAAAAAATGAAAGTCAAAATCGGATAAAATGATTGAGTTTGCCACGTAGATATCGAAAAAACAAGCAACTTTAAAAAAAGAATTGCCTCTAAAAGATACTTGAGGCAAAAGTTACGACCATTTGAAGATTCAACATATGTAACGTAAAAGGGGTAGTTTGTGAAATTATAAAATTTAAACGGACATAAATCGTGCCTCCGATGTCCGATCGAGGTGATTTTTTTTTTCAATCTACTTATTTTTTCAAGATATATGCGAAAAAACACCACAGACTACCATAAGAGTTATAGTTTTACATTTATCGGTTTTTGACCATATATAGGGCAAAATTATAAGAAAAAATAAAAGTAAAATCGGATAAAGGAGTTGAGTTTATCACGTAGATCTCAAAAAAATAAACAACTTTAAAAAAAGAATCACCTCTTAAAGATACTCGAGGCAAAATTTACGGCCATTTGAAGTTTCAACAAATGTTACGTAAAAGGGGTAGTGTGTGAAATTTTGAGCATTAAACAAACATAAATCGTGCCTTCGAGGTCCAATCGAGGTGACTTTTCTATTCAATCTGCTTATTTTTTTTATATCTACGTGAAAAAATACCACATACTACCATAGGACTTATAACTTTACGTTTATCGTTTTTTGACCATATATAGGGCAAAATTATATGGAAAAAGAGAAAGTCAAATCGGGTAAAGGTATTGAGTTTGCCACGTAGATCTCAAAAAAATAAGCAACTTTAAAAAAGCCATTTGAATTTTCAATAAATGTAACGTATAAGGGATAGTTTGTAAAATTTTAAACTTTAAACGGACAAAATTATGCTTTCGATGTCCGATCAAGGCGATTTTTTTTCAATATGCTTATATTTTCTATATCTACGCGAAAAGCCACCACACACTGCCATAGGACTTATAGTTTACGTTTATTTGAATTTGACCATATATAGGGCAAACTTATAAGGAAAAATAAATGTTAAATTGGATAAAGGGATTGAGTTTACCACGTAGATCTCAAAAAAAAATAGCAATTTTAAAAAAAGAATTTCCTTTAAAAGATACTCGAGGCAAAAGTTTACAGTCATTTGAAATTTCAACAAATGTAATGTAAAAGGGATAGTTTGTGAAATTTTCAACTTCAAACGGACATAAATCGTGCCTCTGATGTCCGATCAAGGTGACTTTTATATTCAATCTGCTTATTTTTTTTATATCTACGCGTAAAAATACCATGCACTACCATAGGACTTATAGTTTTACGTTTATCGGTTTTTGACCGTATATAGGGCAAAATTATAAGGAAAAATCAAAGTCAAATCGGATAAAAGGGATTGAGTTTCTCAAAAAAATAAGCAACTTAAAAAAAAGAATCGCCTCTAAAAGAAACTCGAGGCAAAATTTACGGTCATTTGAAGTTTCAACAAATGTAACCTAAAAGGGGTAGTTTGTGAAATTTTGAACTTCAAACGGACATAAATTGTGCCTCCGATGTCCAATTGAGCCAATTATTTTTTTCAATCTGCTTATTTTTCGATATCTACGCGAAACAATACCACACAATGCCATAGGACTTATAGTTTTACGTTTATCGCTTTTTGACTATATATACGGCCAAATTATAAGGAAAAAATGAAAGTCAAATCGGATATAGTGATTGAGTTTACCACGTATATTTCAAAAAAATAAGCAACTTTAAAAATAGAATCGCCTCTAAAAGATACTCGAGGCAAAAGTTACGGTCATTTGAAATTTCAACAAATGTAACGTAAAAGGGATAGTTTGTGAAATTTTGAACTTCAAAAGAACATAATTTGTGCCTCCTATGTTCGGTCAAGGTGACTTTTTTATTCAATTTGGTTATTTTTTTTATATCAACGCGAAAAAACACCATATACAACCATAGGAATTATAGTTTTACGTTTATCGGTTTTTGACCATATATAGGGCAAAATTATAAGGAAAAAATGAAAGTCAAATCGGATAAAGGAATTGAGTTTACCATGTATATCTCAAATAAATAAGCAACTCAAAAAAAAGAATCGCCTCTAAAAGATACTCGAGGCAAAAGTTACGGTCATTTGATGTTTGAACTTCAAACGAACATAAATTGTTCCTCCTATGTCCGATCAAGGTGATGTTTTATTCAATATGCTTTTTTTATATCTACGTGAAAAAACACCATATACTACCATAGGACTTATAGTTTACGTTTACCAATTTTTGATCATATATAGGGCAAAATTATAAGAAAAAAATGAAAATAAAATCGGATAAAGAGATTGAGTTTATCACGCAGATCTTCAAAAATAAGCAATTTTAAAAAAAGAATCGTCTTTAAAAGATACTCGACGCAAAAGTTACGGCCATTTGAAATTTCAACAAATAAAACGTAAAAGAGGTAGTTTGTGAAATTTTGAACTTCAAACGGACATAAAACGTGCTTGTGATGTCCAATTGAGGCGATTTTTTTCAAACTGCTTATTTTTTCAATATCTACGCGAAAAATACCACACACTACCATAGGACTTATAGTTTTACGTCTATCGGTTTTTGACCATATATAGGGCAAAATTATAAGGAAAAAATGAAAGTCAAATCGGATAAAGGGATTAAGTTTACAATGTAAATCTCGAATAAATAAGACACTTTAAAAAATAAATTGCCTCTAAAAGATACTAGAGGCAAAATTTACGGCGATTTGATGTTTCAACAAATGTAACGTAAAAGGGGTAGTTTGTGAAATTTTGAAATTTAAATGAACATAAATCGTGCCTCCGATGTCCGATCGATGCGATTGTTTTTTTCAATCTGTTTTTTTTTTTTTATGTACGCGAAAAAACACCACACACTGCCATAGGACTTATAGTTTTACGTTTATCGGTTTTTGACAATATATAGGGCCAAATTATAAGAAAAATGAAAATCAAATTGAATAAAACGGATTGAGTTTAACACGTAGATCTCAAAAAAATAAGCAAATTTAAAAAAAGAATCGCCTCTAATAGAAACTCGAGGCAAAATTTACGGCCATTTGACGTTTCAATAAATGTAAAGTAAAAGGGGCTGTTTGTGAAATTTTGAAATTCAAACGGACATAAATTATGCCTCCGACGTCCGATCGAGCCGATTATTTTTTTCAATCTACTTATTTTTTCGATATCTACGCGAAAAATATCACACACTGCCATAAGACTTATAGTTTTACGTTTGTTGGTTTTTGACCATATCTAGGGCAAAATTATAAGGAAAAAATGAAAGTCAAATCGGATAACGGTAGTGAGTTGACAACGTAGATCTCAAAAAAATAAGCAACTTAAAAAAAATAATGGCCTCTAAAAGATACTCGAGGCAAAAGTTATGGTCATTTGAAATTTCAACAAATGTAATGTAAAAGGGGTAGTTTTTGAAATTTTGAACTTCAAACGGACATAAATCGTGCCTCTGATGTACGATCGAGGCGATATTATTTTCGTTCTGCTTATGTTTGCTTTATCTTCGCGAAAAAAAAACAAACACTGCCATAGAACTTATAATGGATAAAGGGATTGAGTTTACCACGTAGATCTCAAAAAAATAAGCAACTTTTAAAAAATAATCGCCTCTAAAAGATACTCGAGGCCAAAGTTACGGTCATTTGAAATTTCAACAACTGTAACGTAAAAGGGGTAGTTTGTGAAATTTTGAATTTCAAAAGGACGTAAATCGTGCCTCTGATGTACGATCGAGGAAAGTTTTTTAAATCTGCTTATTTTTTGTATATCTACGCGAAAAAATACCACACAATGCCATAACACTTATAGTTTTACGTTTATCGGTTTTTGACCATATAGGGCAAAATTATTAGGAAAAAATGAAAGTCAAATTGGATAAAGGAATTAAGTTTAACATGTTGATATCCAAATAATAAGCAACATAAAAAAAAGAATCGCCACTAAAAGATACTTGAGGCAAAAGTTACGGTCATTTGAAGTTTCAACAAATGTAACATAAAAGGGGTAGTTTGTGATATTTTGAGCTTCAAACGAACATAAATCGTGCCTCCGATGTCCGATCAAGGGGATTTCTTTCAATCTGCTTATTTTTCGCTATCTACGCAAAAAAATAACACACACTGCCATAGGAATTGTAAATTTATATTTATCGGTTTTTAACAATATATAGGGCAAAATTATAAGGAAAAAATAAAAGTAAAATTTAATAAAGGGATTGAGTTTACAACGTTGATCTAGAAAAAATAAGTAACTTTAAAAGAAGAATCGCCTCTAAAAGATACTCGAGGCAAAAGTTACGACCATTCGAAATTTTAACAAATGTAATATAAAAGGGCTAGTTTATGAAGTTTTGAACTTCAAACGGACTTAAATTGTGCCTTCGATGTCTCATCGAGGTGATTTTTTCTTAGTCTACTTATTTTTCCAATATCTTCGTGAAAAAACACCACACACTGCCATAGGACTTATAGTTTTACGTTTTTGGTTTTTGACCATATATAGGGCAAGATTATAAGGAAAAAATAAAAGTCAAATCGGATAAAGGGATTGAGTTTACCACGTAGATCTAAAAAAATAAGCAACTTTAAAAAAAACAATCACCTCTAAAATATACTCGAGGCAAAAGTTACGGCAATTTGAAGTTTCAACAAATGTAACGCAAAAGGAGTAGTTTGTGAAATTTTGAAATTAAACGGACATAAATCGTACCTCCGATGTCCGATCGAGGTGATTTTTTTTCAATCTGCTTATTTTTTCAATATCTATGTGAAAAAACACCACACACTACCATAAGACTTATAGTTTTACGTTTATCAGTTTTGACCATATATAAGGCAAAATTATAAGGAAAAAATGAAAGTCAAATCGGATAAAGGAATTGAGTTTACCACGTAGATTTCAAAAAAATAAACAACTTTAAAAAAAGAATCACCTCTTAAAGATACTCGAGGCAAAATTTATGGTCATTTGAAGTTTCAACAAATGTAATGTAAAAAGGATAGTTTTTGAAATTTTGAGCATCAAACGGATATAAATCGTGCCTCCAATGTCCGATCCAGGTGACTTTTTATTCAATCTGCTTTTTTTTTTTATATCTACATGAAAAAACACCACATACTACCATTGGACTTATAGTTTTACGTTTATCGATTTTTGATCATATATAGGGTAAAATTATAAGGAAAAATAAAAGTCAAATAGAATAAAGAGATTGAGTTTGCCACGTAGATCTCAAAAATATAAGCAATTTTTTTAAAAAAAAAATCGCCTCTAAAAGATATTCGAGGCAAAAGTTACGGCCATTTGAAGTTTCAACAAATGTAACGTGAAAGAGGTAGTTTGTGACATTTTGAACTTCAAACGGACATAAATACCACACACTACCATAGGACTTATAGTTTATGTTTATCGGTTATTGACCATATATAGGGCAAAATTATAAGGAAAAAATGAAAGTCAAATCGGATAAAGGGATTAAGTTTACAACGTAGATCTCGAAAAAATAAGAAACTGTAAAAAATAAATTGCCTCTAAAAGATACTCGAGGCAAAAGTTACGGCCATTTGAAGTTTCAACAAATGTAACGTAAAAGAGGTAGTTTGTGACATTTTGAACTTCAAACGGACATAAATTGTGGCTCCGCTATCCGATCAAGGCGATTTTTTGCAATCTACTTATTTTTTCGCTATCTACGCGAAAAAACACCCCACACTGCCATAGTACTTATGTTTTTACGTTTATCGGTTTTTGACCATACATAGGGCAAAATTATAAGGAAAAAAAAGTTAAGTCGGATAAGAGATTGAGTTTACCACGTAGATTTTGAAAAAATAAGCAACTTTAAAAAAAGAATCACCTCAAAAAGATACTCGAGGCAAAATTTACGGCCATTTGAAGTTTTAACAAACGAAACGTAAAAGAGGTAGTTTGTAGTTTGGACTTCAAACAGAGATTAATCGTTCCTCCGATGTCCGATCAAGGCAATTCTTTTTTCAATCTGCTTATTTTTTTTATATCAACGCAAAAAAATACCACACACTGCCATAGAACTTATAGTTTTACGTTTATAGGTTATTGACCATATATAGGGTGAAATTATAAGGAAAAAATGAAAGTCAAATCGAATAAGGGGATTGAGTTTACAACGTTGATATCAAAAAAATAAGCAACTTTAAAAGAAGAATCGCCTCTAAAGATACTCGAGGCAAAAGTTACGACCATTTGAAATTTTAACAAATGTAATGTAAAAGGGCTAGTTTGTGAAGTTTTGAACTTCAAACGGACTTAAATTGTGCCTTTGATGTCTCATCGAGGTGATTTTTTCTTAGTCTACTCATTTTACCAATATCTTCGTGAAAAAACACCACACACTGCCATAGGACTTATAGTTTTACGTTTTTGGTTTTTGACCATATATAGGGCAAGATTATAAGGAAAAAATGAAAGTCAAATCGGATAAACAGATTGAGTTTACCACGTAGATCTAAAAAAAATAAGCAACTTAAAAAAAACAATCGCCTCTAAAAGATACTCGAGGCAAAAGTTACGGCAATTTGAAGTTTCAACAAATGTAACGTAAAAGGGGTAGTTTGTGAAATTTTGAAATTTAAACGGACATAAATCGTACCTCCGATGTCCGATCGAGGTGATTTTTTTTTAATCTGCTTATTTTTTCGATATCTATGCGAAAATACACCACACACTACCATAAGACTTATAGTTTTACGTTTATCTATTTTTGACCATATATAGGGCAAAATTATAAGGAAAAAATGAAAGTTAAATCGGATAAAAGAGATTGAGTTTAACACATAGATCTCGAAAAAATAAGCAACTTTGAAAAAGAATCGCCACTAAAAGAAACTCGAGGCAAAATTTACGACCATTTGAAGTTTCAACAAATGTAACGTAAAAGGGATAGTTTGTGAAATTTTAAACTTCAAACGGACATAAATTGTGCCTCTGATGTCCAATCGAGCCGATTATTTTTTTCAATCTTCTTATTTTTTCATCTATGCGAAAAAAACATGACACACTACCATAGGACTTATAATTTTATGTTTATCGGTTTTTGACCATATATAGGGCAAAATTATAAGGAAAAAATGAAAGTCAAATCGGATAAAGGAATCCAGTTTACAACGTAGATCTCGAAAAAAAATAAGCAACTTTAAAAAAAGAATTGCCTCTAAAACATACTCGAGGCAAAAGTTACGGCCATTTGAAGTTTCAACAAATGTAAAGTTAAAGTTTCAATATGCTTATTTTTTCGCTATCAATGCGAAAAAATACCACTAACTTCCATAGGACTTATAGATAAACTTTTATCGGTTTTTAACCATATATAGGGAAAAATTATAAAGAAAAAAATAAAATAAAATCGGATAAAGGATTGAGTTTACCACGTTGATCTCAAAAAAATAAGCAACTTTAAAAAAAGAATCGCCTCTAAAAGATACTCGAGGCAAAAGTTACGGCAATTTGAAATTTCAACAAATGTAACGTAATAGGGCTACTTTGTGCATTTTAGAACTTCAAACGGATTAAATCGTGCCTCTGATGTCCAATCGAGCCGATTATTTTTTTCAATCTTCTTATTTTTTCATCTATGCGAAAAAAACATGACACACTACCATAGGACTTATAATTTTATGTTTATCGGTTTTTGACCATATATAGGGCAAAATTATAAGGAAAAAATGAAAGTCAAATCGGAAAAAGGGTTTTAGTTCACCACGTACATCTCAAAAAAATAAACAACTTTTAAAAATATTGCCTCTAAAAGATACTCGAGACAAAAGTTACTGAGATTTGAAATTTCAACAAATGTAACGTAATAGGGATAGTTTGTGAAATTTTGAACTTCAAACGGATTAAATCGTGCCTTCGATGTCCGATCAAGGTGAATTTTTTTTCAATGTGCTTATTTTTTCGATACCTTCGCGAAAAAGCATCACACACTGCTATAGGACTTATAGTTTTAACTTTATCGGTTTTTGACCATATATTGAGCAAAATTGTAAGGAAAAAATGAAAGTCAAATAACATAAAGCGATTGAGTATAACACGTAGATCTCAAAAAAATAAGCAACTTTAAAAAGAGAATCTCCTCTAAAAGATACTTAAGGCAAAAGTTACGGTCATTTGAAGTTTCTACAAATGTAACGTAAAAAGGATAATTTGTGAAATTTTGAAATTTAAAAGGATATAAATTGTGCCTCCGATGTCCGATCGAGGCGATTTTTTTTCAATCTCCCTATTTTTCTCATAGGACTTATAGTTTAAGTTTATCGGTTTTTGACCATATATGCTGGAAAATTATAAGGAAAAAAAGAAATTCAAATCGGATAAAGAGATTGATTTTACCACGTTGATCTCAAAAAAAAAAGCAACTTTAAAAAAAGAATCTCCTCTAAAAGATACTCGAGGAAAAAGTTACGGCCATATGAAGTTTCAACAAATGTAACGTAGAAGAGGTAGTTTGTGAAATTTTGAAATTTAAACGGACATAAATTGTGCCTACGATGTCCGATCGAGGCAAAAAAAAATTCAATATGCCTATTTTTTTTGTATCTACTCGAAAAAATACCACACACTATCATAGGACTTGTAGTTTAACGTATATCGGTTTTTGACCATATATACGGCAAAATTATAAGGAAAAAAGAAAGTCAATTCGGATAAAGAAATTGAGTTTACCACGTTGATCTCAAAAAAATAAGCAACTTTAAAAAGAGAATTGCCTTTAAAAGATACTCGAGGCAAAAGTTACGGCCATTTGAAGTTTCAACAAATGTAACATAAAAGGTCTAGTTTGTGAAATTTTGAACTTCAAACGGAAATAAATCGTGCCTCCGATGTCTGATCGAGGCAATTTTTTTTTCAATCTACTTATTTTTTTCATATCTACGCGAAAAAACACCACACAGTACCACTGGACTTATATTTTTACGTTTATCAGTTTTGACCATATCTATGGCAAAATTATAAGAAAAAAATGAAATCCAAATCGGATAAAGGTATTAATATTACCACATAAATCTCACAAAAATAAGCAACTTTAAAAAAAGAATCGCCTCTAAAAGATACTCGAGGCAAAAGTTACGGTCATTTGAAGTTTCAACAAATGTAAAGTAAAAGGGGTAGTTTTTGAAATTTTGAGCTTCAAACGGACATAATTCGTGGTTACGATGTCCGATCGAGGCAATTTTTTTTTTAATCTGCTTATTTTTTCGATATCTACGGGGAAAAACACCACACACTGCCATAGGACTTATAGTTTTACGTTTATCGGTTTTCGACCATATATAGGGCAAAATTATAAGCAAAAATTAAAGTCAAATCGGATAACGGGATTAATTTTATAACGCACATCTCAAAAAAATAAGCAACTTTAAAAAAAATCGCCTCTAAAATATACTCGAGGCAAAATTTACGACCATTTGAAGTTTCAACAAATATAACGTAAAAGGGGTAGTTTATGAAATTTTGAACTTCAAACAGACATAAATCGTGGCTACGATGTTCGATCGAGGCAATGTTATTTTCAATCTGCTTATGTTTTCTCTATCTACGCGAAAAAACACCATACACTGCCATAGAAGTTATAGTTTTATGTTTATCAATTTTTGACCATATATAGGGCAAAATTATAAGGAAAAATGAAAGTCAAATCGGATAAAGGGATTGAGTTTACCACGTAGATCTCAAGAAAAATAAGCAACTTTAAAAAAAGAATCGCCTCTAAAAGATACTCGAGGCAAAAGGGGTAGTTTGTGAAATTGTGAACTTCAAACGGACATAAATCATGCTCCTGATGTCCGATTGAGGCCATTTTTTTTTCAATCTGCTTATTATTTCTATATCTACGCGTAAAAACACCACACACTACCATAGGACTTATAGTTTTACGTTTATCGGTTTTTGACCATATATAGGGCAAAATTATAAGAAAAAATGAAAGTCAAATCGGGTAAAAGGGATTGAGTTTAACACGTAGATCTCAAAAAAATAAGCAACTTTAAAAAAAGAATCACCTCTTAAAGAAACTCGAGGGAAAATTTACGGTCATTTGAAGTTTCAACAAATGTAAGGTAAGAAGGGTAGTTTGTGAAAATTTGAACATGAAACGGACATAAATTGTGCCTCCGATGTCCAATCGAGCCGATTATTTTTTTTAATATGCTTATTTTTTCGATATCTACGCGAAAAGATACTACACAGTGCCATAGGACTTATAGTTTTACGTTTATCGGTTTTTGACTATATATACAGCCAAATTATAAGGAAAAAATGAAAGTCAAATCGGATATAGTGATTGAGTATACCACGTATATTTCAAAAAAATAAGCAACTTTCAAAATAGAATCGCCTCTAAAAGATACTCGAGGCAAAAGTTACGGTCATTTGAAGTTTCAACAAATGTAACGTAAAAGTGATAGTTTGTGAAATTTTGAACTTAAAACAAACATAAATCGTGCCTCCTATGTTTGATCAAGGTGACTTTTTTATTCAATTTGGTTATTTTTTTTATATCAACGCAAAAAAACACCATATACTACCGTAGGAATTATAGTTTTACGTTTATCGGTTTTTGACCATATATAGGGCAAAATTATAAGAAAAAAATGAAAGTCAAATCGGATAAAGGAATTGAGTTTACCACGTAGATCTCAAATAAATAAGCAACTTTAAAAAAAGAATCGCTTCTAAAAGATATTCGAGGCAAAATTTTACGGTCATTTGAAGTTTCGACAAATGTAACGTAAAAGGGATAGTTTGTGAAATTTTGAACTTCAAACGAACATAAATTGTTCCTCCTATGTCCGATCAAGGTGAATTTTTATTCAATATGCTAATTTTTTTTATATCTACGTGAAAAAACACCATATACTACCATAGGACTTATAGTTTAACGTTTACCAATTTTTGACCATATATAGGGCAAAATTATAAGAAATAAATGAAAATAAAATCGGATAAAGAGATTGAGTTTACCACGCAGATCTTCAAAAAAAAGCAATTTAAAAAAAGAATCGCTTTTAAAAGATACTCTAGGCTAAAGTTACGGCCATTTGAAGTTTCAAGAAATGAAACGTAAATGAGGTAATTTGTGAAATTTTAAACTTCAAACGGACATAAAACGTGCTTGTGATGTCCAATCGAGGCAATTTTTTTTCAAACTGCTTATTTTTTCAATATCTACGCGAAAAATACCACACACTACCATAGGACTTATAGTTTTATGTTTATCGGTTATTGACCATATATAGGGCAAAATTATAAGGAAAAAATGAAAGTCAAATCGGATAAAGGGATTAAATTTACAACGAAGATCTCGAAAAAAATAGACACTTTAAAAAATAAATTGCCTCTAACAGATACTCGAGGCAAAAGTTACGGCCATTTGATGTTTCAACAAATGTAGCGTAAAAGGGGTAGTTCGTTAAATTTTAAACTTCAAACGGACATAAATTGTGTCTATGATGTCCAATCGAGGCGATTTTATTTTAAATTTGCTAAATGTTTTTATATCTACGCAAAAAAACACCACATACTACCATAGGACTTATAGTTTTACGTTTATCGGTTTTTGACAATACATAGGGCAAAATTATAAAGAAAAAATAAATATAAAATCAGTAACGGTATTGAGTTTACAAAGTAGATCTCGAAAAAATAAGCAACTTTAAAAAAAGAATCGCCTCGAAAAGATACTCGAGGCAAAATTTACGGACATTTGAAGTTTCAACAAATATAACGTAAAAGGGGTAGTTTATAAAATTTTGACCTTCAAACGAACATAAATCGTGGCTACGATGACCGATCGAGGTGATTTTATTTTCAATCTACTTATGTTTTCTTTATCTTCGCGAAAAACACCATACACTGCCATATAAATTATAATTTTACGTTTATTGATTTTTGACAATATATAGGGCAAAGTTATAAGGAAAAAATGAAAGTCAAATCGGATAAAGGGATTGAGTTTACCACATAAGTCTCAGAAAAATAAGCAACTTTAAAAAAAAATCGCCTCTAAAAGATAATCGAGTTAAAAGTAACGGTCATTTGAAATTTCAACAAATGTAACGTAAAAGGGGTATTTTGTGAAATTTTGAACTTCAAACGGACATAAATCGTGCCTCTGATGTACGATCGAGTCCATTTTTTTCAATCTGCTTATTTTTTCAATATCTACGCGAAAAAACACCACACACTGACATAGCACATATAGTTTTACGTTTATCGATTTTGGACCATATATATGGAAAAATTATAAGGAAAAAATGAAAGTCAAATTGGATAAAGGTATTATGTTTAACATGTTCATATCCAAAAAATAAGAAACTTTAAAAAAAGAATCGCCTCTAAAAGATACTCGAGGCAAAAGTTAGGGTAATTTGAAGTTTCAACAAATGTAACATAAAAGGGGTAATTTGTGAAATTTTGAGCTTTAAACGGACATAAATCGTGCCTCCGATGTCCAATCAAGAGGATTTTTTTCAATCTGCTTATTTTTCGCTATCTACGCGAAAAAATATCACACACTGCCATAGGACTTATATATTTACATTTATCGGTTTTAAATAATATATAGGGCAAAATTATAACGAAAAATTAAAGTCAAATCGGATAAAGGGATTTAATTTACCACATTGATCTCAAAAAAATAAGGAACTTTAAAAAAAGAATCGCCTCTAAAAGATACTCGAGGCAAAAGTTACGGACATTTGAAATTTCGACAAATGTAACGCAAAAGGGCTAGTTTGTGAAATTTTGAACTTCAAACGGACTTAAATCGTGCCTTCGATGTCTGATCAAGGTAATTTTTTCTTAATCTACTTATTTTTCCAATATCTTCGTGAAAAAACACCACACACTGCCATAGAACTTATAGTTTTACGTTTATTGGTTTTTGACCATATATAGGGCCAAATTATAAGGAAAAAATGAAAGTCAAAATCGGATAAAATGATTGAGTTTGCCACGTAGATCTCGAAAAAACAAGCAACTTTAAAAAAAAGAATTGCCTCTAAAAGATACT
Source organism: Solanum sitiens (assembly GCA_016801875.1). NCBI lineage: Eukaryota > Viridiplantae > Streptophyta > Magnoliopsida > Solanales > Solanaceae > Solanum > Solanum sitiens. The sequence continues at coordinate 1,527,579 of JABWTJ010000427.1, forward strand.
CGAGGCAAAAGTTACGACCATTTGAAGATTCAACATATGTAACGTAAAAGGGGTAGTTTGTGAAATTTTAAAATTTAAACGGACATAAATCATGCCTCCGATGTCCGATCGAGGTGATTTTTTTTTCAATCTACTTATATTTTCAAGATATATGCAAAAAAACACCACACACTACCATAAGAGTTATAGTTTTACGTTTATTAGTTTTTGACCATATATAGGCAAAATTATAAGGAAAAATGAAAGTAAAATCGGATAAAGGTATTGAGTTTACCACGTAGATCTCAAAAAAATAAACAACTTTAAAAAAAGAATCACCTCTTAAAGATACTCGAGGCAAAATTTACGGCCATTTGAAGTTTCAACAAATGTAACGTAAAAAGGGTAGTATGTGAAATTTTGAGCATTAAACAAACATAAATCGTGCCTTCGAGGTCCAATCGAGGTGACTTTTCTATTCAATCTGCTTATTTTTTTTATATCTACGTGAAAAAATACCACATACTACCATAGGACTTATAACTTTACGTTTATCGTTTTTTGACCATATATAGGGCAAAATTATATGGAAAAAAAGAAAGTCAAATCGGATAAAGGTATTGAGTTTGCCACGTAGATCTCGAAAAAATAAGCAACTTTAAAAAAAGCCATTTGAACTTTCAATAAATGTAACGTATAAGGGATAGTTTGTAAAATTTTGAACTTTAAACGGACAAAATTATGCTTTCGATGTCCGATCAAGGCAATTTTTTTTCAATATGCTTATATTTTCTATATCTACGCGAAAAGCCACCACACACTGCCATAGGACTTATAGTTTACGTTTATTTGAATTTGACCATATATAGGGCAAAATTATAAGGAAAAATAAATGTTAAATGGGATAAAGGGATTGAGTTTACCACGTAGATCTCAAAAAAAATAAGCAATTTTAAAAAAAGAATTGCCTTTAAAAGATACTCGAGGCAAAAGTTTACAATCATTTGAAATTTCAACAAATGTAATGTAAAAGGGATAGTTTGTGAAATTTTCAACTTCAAACGGACATAAATCGTGCCTCTGATGTCCGATCAAGGCGACTTTTATATTCAATTATGCTTATTTTTTTTATATCTACGCGTAAAAATACCACGCACTACCATAGGACTTATAGTTTTACGTTTATCGGTTTTTGACCATATATAGGGCAAAATTATAAGGAAAAAATGAAAGTCAAATCGGATAAAAGGGATTGAGTTTAACACGTAGATCTAAAAAAATAAGAAACTTTAAAAAAAGAATCACCTCTTAAAGAAACTCGAGGGAAAATTTACGGTCATTTGAAGTTTCAACAAATGTAAGGTAAGAGGGGTAGTTTGTGAAATTTTGAACATCAAACGGACATACATTGTGCCTCCGATGTCCAATCGAGCCGATTATTTTTTTTAATATGCTTATTTTTTTGATATCTACGCGAAAAGATACTACACAGTGCCATAGGACTTATAGTTTTACGTTTATCGGTTTTTGACAATATATACAGCCAAATTATATGGAAAAAATGAAAGTCAAATCGGATATAGTGATTGAGTATACCACGTATATTTCAAAAAAATAAGCAACTTTAAAAATAGAATCGCCTCTAAAAGATACTCGAGGCAAAAGTTAGAGTCATTTGAAGTTTCAACAAATGTAACGTAAAAGGGATAGTTTGTGAAATTTTGAACTTCAAAAGAACATAAATTGTGCCTCCTATGTTCGATCAAGGTGACTTTTTTATTCAATTTGGTTATTTTTTTTATATCAACGCGAAAAAACACCATATACTACCATAGGAATTATAGTTTTACGTTTATCGATTTTTGACCATATATAGGGTAAAAGTATAAGGAAAAAATGAAAGTCAAATCGGATAAAGGAATTGAGTTTACCATGTATATCTCAAATAAATAAGCAACTTAAAAAAAAAATCGCCTCTAAAAGATACTCGAGGCAAAAGTTACGGTCATTTGAAGTTTGAACAAATGTAACGTAAAAGGATAGTTTGTGAAATTTTGAACTTCAAACGAACATAAATCGTTCCTCTTATGTACGATCAAGGTAATTTTTTATTCAATATGCTTTTTTTTATATCTACGTGAAAAAACACCATATGCTACCATAGGACTTATAGTTTTACGTTTACCAATTTTTGACCATATATAGGGCAAAATTATAAGAAAAAAATGAAAATAAAATCGGATAAAGGGATTGAGTTTATCAGGCAGATCTTAAAAAATAAGCAATTTTAAAAAGAGAATCGCCTTTTGAAAGATACTCGAGGCAAAAGTTACGGCCATTTGAAGTTTCAACAAATGAAACGTAAAAGAGGTAGTTTGTGAAATTTGAACTGCAAACGGACATAAAACGTGCTTGTGATGTCCAATTGAGGCGATTTTTTTCAAACTGTTTATTTTTTAAATATCTTTGCAAAAAATACCACACACTACCATAGGACTTATAGTTTTACGTTTATCGGTTTTTGACCATATATAGGGCAAAAATTATAAGGAATAAATGAAAGTCAAATCGGATAAAGGTATTAAGTTTACAATGTAAATCTCGAAAAAATAAGACACTTTAAAAAAACAATTGCCTCTAAAAGATACTTGAGGCAAAATTTACGGCTATTTGATGTTTCGACAAATGTAACGTAAAAGGGGTAGTTTGTGAAATTTTGAACTTTAAATGAACATAAATCGTGCCTCCGATGTCCGATCGATGCGATTGTTTTTTTCAATCTGCTTTTTTTTTTTTATATGTACGTGAAAAAACACCACACACTGCCATAGGACTTATAGTTTTATGTTTATCGGTTTTTGACAATATATAGGGCCAAATTATTAGGAAAAATGAAAATCAAATTGAATAAAAGGGATTGAGTTTAACACGTAGATCTCAAAAAAATAAGCAACTTTAAAAAAAGAATCGCCTCTAATAGAAACTCGAGGCAAAATTTACGGCCATTTGACGTTTCAATAAATGTAAAGTAAAGGGGTTGTTTGTGAAATTTTAAAATTCAAACGGACATAAATTATGCCTCCGACGTCCGATCGAGCCGATTATTTTTTTCAATCTACTTATTTTTTCGACATCTACGCGAAAAATATCACACACTGCCATAGAACTTATAGTTTTACGTTTGTCGGTTTTTGACCATATATAGGACAAAATTATAAGGAAAAAATGAAAGTCAAATCGGAAAACGGTAGTGAGTTGATAACGTAGATCTCAAAAAAATAAGCAACTTAAAAAAAATAATATCCTCTAAAAGATACTCGAGGCAAAAGTTACGGTCATTTGAAATTTCAAAAAATGTAACGTAAAAGGGGTAGTTTTTGAAATTTTGAACTTCAAACGGACATAAATTGTGCCTCTGATGTACGATCGAGGCGATATTATTTTCGTTCTGCTTATGTTTTCTTTATCTTCGCGAAAAAAAACTAAACACTACCATAGAACTTATATTGGATAAAGAAATTGAGTTTACCACGTAGATCTCAAAAAAATAAGCAACTTTTAAAAAATAATCGCCTCTAAAAGATACTCGAGGCCAAAGTTACGGTCATTTGAAATTTCAACAATTGTAACGTAAACGGGGTAGTTTATGAAATTTTGAACTTCAAAAGGACGTAAATCGTGCCTCTGATGTACGATGGAGGCAAGCTTTTTTTAATCTGCTTATTTTTTGTATATCTACGCGAAAAAATACCACACAATGCCATAACACTTATAGTTTTACGTTTATCGGGTTTTGACCATATATAGGGCAAAATTATTAGGAAAAAATGAAAGTCAAATTGGATAAAGGGATTAAGTTTAACATGTTGATATCCAAAGAATAAGCAACATCAAAAAAAGAATTGCCTCTAAAAGATACTTGAGGCAAAAGTTACGGTCATTTGAAGTTTCAACAAATATAACGTAAAAGGGGTAGTTTGTGAAATTTTGAGCTTCAAACGAACATAAATCATGCCTCCGATGTCCGATCAAGGGGATTTCTTTCAATTGCTTATTTTTCGCTATCTACGCAAAAAAATAACACACACTGCCATAGGACTTGTAGATTTATATTTATCGGTTTTTAACAATATATATAGGGCAAAATTATAAGGAAAAAATAAAAGTCAAATTGAATAAAGGGATTGAGTTTACAACGTTGATCTCGAAAAAATAAGCAACTTTAAAAGAAGAATCGCCTCTAAAAGATACTCGAGGCAAAAGCTACGGCCATTCGAAATTTTAACAAATGTAATGTAAAAGGGCTAGTTTGTGAAGTTTTGAACTTCAAACGGACTTAAATTGTGCCTTCGATGTCTCATCGAGGTGATTTTTTCTTAGTGTACTTATTTTTCCAATATCTTCGTGAAAAAACACCACATACTGCCATAGGACTTATAGTTTTACGTTTTTGGTTTTTGACCATATATAGGGCAAGATTATAAGGAAAAAATGAAAGTCAAATCGGATAAAGGGATTGACTTTACCATGTAGATCTAAAAAAATAAGCAACTTTAAAAAAAACAATCACCTCTAAAACATACTCGAGGCAAAAGTTACGGCAATTTGAAGTTTCAACAAATGTAATGTAAAAGGAGTAGTTTGTGAAATTTTGAAATTAAACGGACATAAATCGTATCTGCGATGTCCGATCGAGGTGATTTTTTTTCAATCTGCTTATTTTTTCAATATCTATGTGAAAAAACACCACACACTACCATAAGACTTATAGTTTTACGTTTATCAGTTTTGACCATATATAGGGCAAAATTATAAGGAAAAAATGAAAGTCAAATCGGATAAAGGAATTGAGTTTACCACGTAGATTTCAAAAAAATAAACAACTTTAAAAAAAGAATCACCTCTTAAAGATACTCGAGGCAAAATGTATGGTCATTTGAAGTTTCAACAAATGTAATGTAAAAGGGGTAGTTTTTGAAATTTTGAGCATCAAACGGATATAATCGTGCCTTCGATGTCCGATCCAGGTGACTTTTTATTCAATATGCTTTTTTTTTTATATCTACCCGAAAAAACACCACATACTACCATAGGACTTATAGTTTTATGTTTATCGATTTTTGATCATATATAGGGTAAAATTATAAGGAAAAATAAAAGTCAAATAGAAAAAGAGATTGAGTTTGCCACGTAGATCTCAAAAAAATAAGCAACATTTTTTTTTAAAAAAAAATCGCCTCTAAAAGATATTCGAGGCAAAAGTTACGGCCATTTGAAGTTTCAACAAATGTAAGAAAGAGGTAGTTTGTGACATTTTGAACTTCAAACGGACATAAATACCACACACTACCATAGGACTTATAGTTTATGTTTATCGGTTATTGACCATATATAGGGCAAAATTATAAGGAAAAAATGAAAGTCAAATCGATAAAGGGATTAAGTTTACAACGTAGATCTCAAAAAAAATAAGAAACTTTAAAAAATAAATTGCCTCTAAAAGATACTCGAGGCAAAAGTTACGGCTATTTGAAGTTTCAATAAATGTAACGTAAAAGAGGTAGTTTGTGACATTTTGAACTTCAAACGGACATAAATTGTGGCTCCGCTATCCGATCAAGGCGATTTTTTGCAATCTACTTATTTTTTCGCTATCTACGTGAAAAAACACCACACACTGCCATAGTACTTATGTTTTTACGTTTATCGGTTTTTGACCATATATAAGGCAAAATTATAAGGGAAAAAAAGTTAAGTCGGATAAGAGATTGAGTTTACCACGTAGATTTCGAAAAAATAAGCAACTTTAAAAAAAGAATTGCCTCAAAAAGATACTCGAGGCAAAATTTACGGCTATTTGAAGTTTTAACAAACGAAACGTAAAAGAGGTAGTTTGTAGTTTGGACTTAAACAGACATTAATCGTTCCTCCGATGTCCGATCGAGGCAATTCTTTTTTCAATCTGCTTATTTTTTTGATATCAACGCGAAAAAATACCACACACTGCTATAGAACTTATAGTATTACGTTTATAGGTTATTGACCATATATATGGTGAATTTATAAGGAAAAAATGAAAGTCAAATCGGATAAAGGGATTGAGTTTACAACGTTGATCTCAAAAAAATAAGCAACTTTAAAAGAAGAATCGCCTCTAAAAGATACTCGAGGCAAAAGTTACGACCATTGGAAATTTTAACAAATGTAATGTAAAAGGGCTAGTTTGTGAAGTTTTGAACTTCAAACGGACTTAAATTGTGCCTTCGATGTCTGATCGAGGTGATTTTTTCCTAGTCTACTCATTTTACCAATATCTTCGTGAAAAAATACTACACACTGCCATAGGACTTATAGTTTTACGTTTTTGGTTTTTGACCATATATAGGTGTCACGACCCAAAATCGAGCCGCGAGTGGCACCCACACTTACCCTACTATGTGAGCGAACCAACCAATCTAAAACCCCAACATATTGAACAAAAATACAAAGCGGAAGACTTAAAACTCATTAACGAAATCAATTAAATAACTTCTAAAATTTATAACTCATTATCCCCAAAATCTGGAAGTCATCATCACAAGAACATCTATCCTCAAGTTACTAATCTAAAAGTATCTAAGAAGCTAAAATAAATAAAAGGCTAGTCCATGCCGGAAGTTCTAGGCATCAAGACATTGAAGAGAAGATCCAGTCCAAGCTAGAAGCATTAGCTCACCCTGAAATCCGGTGTAGTGAAGACTGGCTAGAATTGCTGTTGAGTTGAAGACGACGGTACGTTTGCTGCATTCCCCAAATAACAAAGAAAGAAACAACAAGTAGGGGGTCAGTACAAAACACAAGTACTGAGTAGGTATCATCGGCCAACTCAAAATAGAAAACAGTATATATCAGTTCATATCATAAATCAACTACAATACTCAACATGTAGCAACAAGTACTATAATCATCAATAAGTACTACCAAGTTCATCCATGAGGACTCAAGCCTCAATACCACACTCATTTGGGAAATTAGGTTCATTACATTGAGTATATTAACATCTCTCAAGATTCATTATCTTTCTTCCTCTTGTGTCGGAACGTGACACTCCGATCCTCTACTACTATGTGTCGGAACGTGACACTCCGATCCCCTA
>JABWTJ010000428.1:0-34089 GCA_016801875.1 Solanum sitiens
AATACAATAACAAAAAGATCCAGATATGGCTTAAAAATCCCGTTCATTAGGCTCATAAAAGCAGCAGGGGCATTCGTAAGCCCAAAAGACATTACTAAGAATTCATAATGCCCATACCTGGTTCGAAAAGCAGTCCTTGGCACATCTGCTGTCCGTATTTTCAATTGATGATAACCGGACCTCAAATCAATTTTAGAGAAGACACAAGCACCTTGTAACTGATCGAACAAATCATCAATGCGAGGAATAGGATACTTGTTCTTAATAGTTACCTTATTCAGCTGCCTGTAGTCTATGCACATCCGAAGACTTCCATCTTTCTTCTTCACAAATAAAACAGGAGCACCCCAAGGGGATGCACTTGGCCTAATAAAACCTTTATCTAACAGCTCCTGAAGTTGGGCCTTTAACTCCCTTAACTCAGCTGGATCCATTCTATAAGGGGGTATAAAAATGGGTCGAGTACCCGGCTCCAGATCAATGCAAAAGTCGATATCCCTATCCGGTGGCATACCAGGAAGGTCTACAGGAAACACATCCAGAAACTCACAGACAATTGAAACCGACTCAATTGTAGGTACTTGGGTAGTATCATCCCTGAGGTGTGCCAAGAAAGCTAAACATCCTTTACTAACCATTCTCTTAGCATGAAGAAAAGAGATAATACGAACTGGGGTAGAAATATAGTCACCCTCCCACACTAATGGGTCTATCCCAGGCTTGGCCAATGTCACAGTTTTAGCATTACAATCTAAGATTGCAAAATTTGGAGAAAGCCAAGTCATACCCAGAATTACATCAAAATCAACCATTTTTAGAATGATCAAATCCACGTAAGTGTTACTCCCCACAAAAGTCACAAGGCAAGACCTATACACCTTCTCAACTATCACAGACTCACCCACGGGAGTAGAGACACGAATAGGCATATCAAGTAAATCACAACTTAACTCAAGACCAGCACCAAATGAGGAAGATACATATGAAAAAGTGGATCCAGGATCAAATAATACTGAAGCCATGCAATCACAGACCAAAAGAGTACCTCTGATAACAGCATCAGATGTCTCTGCCTCAGACCTCCTGGGGAAAGCATAACAATGAGCCTTATCACCTGTCTGTCCATTGCCCCTACCAAGCTGCGCTGCAGTAGTTCCAACTTGCCCGCCACTCCTACTGGTTTGGTGACCACCATTACCTTGGCCACTACGTCCTCCAGAATGGCGGCCTCTACCATGACCACCTCTACCTCTAACTATTGGGAGTCTGTAACTCTGTTTTGGACAATATCTCTTAATATGTCCAGTCTCTCCACATCCATAACAATTTCTGGAGTCTAGCATAGGTCTCTGTGAAAATGACGAAGTCTGGGGATAACCTCCAAACTCAGAAAAATGTTGACTGGTCTGCGATGGACCCCCAGTTAAAGCCTGCAGTGAAGACTGAATAGGACGGGCTGGGTAACCTCCTGAACTCTGCCCTCTGGAGTAAGAACCTCTAAACTCACCTTCCTTACGGAACTTCTTAAATGTTGACATCATGGTGAAGTTGTCTGGTTTCACCCCCTCTACCTCTATCACAAAATCAACCACTTCCTGAAAGGATTTTGCTACAGCAGCTACTTGTAAGGCTGGGATCTGCAATTCTGACCTCAATCCTTTCACAAAGCGGCGAATCCGCTCTTATGGACTGAAGCAAAGTTGAGTGGCATACCTGGATAGTGCATAAAATTTGGCCTCATAAGCAGCAACGGACATCCTTCCTTATTCTAGGCTCAGGAACTCATCTCTCCTCCTATCCCTTACAGTTCGGGGTATATACTTCTCCATAAACAGGCTAGAAAATGATGCCCAAGTCATGGGTGGTGCCTGTGCTGATTGACACTCAACATACGACCGCCACCACATTTTGGCATCCCCCTGAAACTGATAGGTCATAAACTCAACACCGAATCGTTCTACTATGTCCATCTTATGTAGCAGCTCATGACAATCAACCAGAAATTCATAGGCTACCTCAGATTCAGTACCCTTGAAGACTGGAGGTCTCAACTTTAAGAACTTAATGAAAAGTTCATGTTGATCACCTGTCATTATAGACCCTGTGGTCAATCGAGGGAATGTGCCTACTTCCAATGATGTCTCCATGCGGGGAGCCACAGCAGCTGCATGTTGTACTCCCGGAACCGGAGGAGCTGGTGCAGAAAACACTGGAGGTGTCTGGCCCTGATCAGATAACCCGCTAAGATAAGCAAGAACCTGATTAATCATCTCTGGGGTAGGCTGGGATGGTAATTCCTCATCTTGAATCTGCTCATTTTCCCCTTCCTCACCCTCTCTTACTACCTCATCAGTTGGTGGAGGAGTCACTGCCCTATTCCTAGCTGGACCAGGTGCTCGTCCTCTACCTCTAGTGGGCATCCTCCTGCGACCTCTACCACGGCCTCTTGCTACTGCTCCTCTTCGAGCTACAGTCCCAGTGGCTGGCTCAGATACATCTTGTCTTGCCGGGGTTGGTGTTGGCGCAGTCGTTGCTCTAGTTCTAACCATCTGCGAAATAGAGTGAAGATGGTCAGATACCAATTTGTATCACCCAGATACCAATTGGATCCAAGTAATAGCACGAAAGGAAGAAAGAAAGAAAGGAATTTTCCTAAAGTCTTATAGCCTCTCAAAGAAAAGTAAAGGCGTCCCCCTACTGTTCCTTAAGACTCTATTAAACTCGTTCTTGTGTGATGAGACCGACGAACCTAACGCTCTGATACCAACTTTGTCACGACCCAAAACGATCTCGTGAGTGGCACCCACCCTTATCCTACTAGGTGAGCGAATCAACAAATCTAAACTCCAATATTTACCAATAGTTCAACTGTAAATAACAAAATAATGCGGAAGACTCAAAATCTGATTTAAGGTAACTAAGTAAATAAGCTTCTAAGTTTACACTTATCATCCCCAAAATCTGGAAGTCATCACATCAAGAACATCTATCCTCAAATTACAAAGTCTAAGAATGTTTGAGAAACAAAATAAGTAAGAAAATGGTCCATGTCCGAAATTCAAAGACATCAAGACTTGAAGAAGAGAATCCAGCACGAGCTAAGAATAATAGCTCACCCCGAACTTTGATATGCTGAAGACTGGCTAGAACTGAGGGCGAGTCGAAGACGATGGCACACTTGCTGCACTCCACAAAATAACAAAGAAGAAAATACAAGTAGGGGGTCAGTACAAGGAACACGTACTGAGTAGGTATCATCGGCCAACTCAAAATAGAAAACAATATATACCGAATAATAATATACAGTCAACCACAATACTTAACAGATAGCAAGTAACAATTACATAAACCATTGGCAACAACACCATAATAAGTACACCATCAATCACAACATCAAGCACACCCTTGAGGACTCATGCCTCCACACCATACTCATTTGGGAAAATAGTTTCTTTGAATTTGAGTAAAATAATATAATTCAAGATTCTTTTCATTTAAAAATACCGTGTCGGAACGTGACACTTCGATCCAAAATACCGTGTCGGAACGTGACACTCCGATCCAAAAATACCGTGTCGGAACGTGACACTCCGATCCAAAAATACCGTGTCGGAACGTGACACTCCGATCCAAAAATACCGTGTCGGAACATGACACTCCGATCCAAAAATACCGTGTCGGAACGTGACACTCCGATCCAAAAATACCATGTCAGAACGTGACACTCCGATCCAAAAATGTATTTAATTTATTAAAACTGTTTTCAAATCAATTTATTTCCATCAAGCCTTCTTTATTCAAGGCATCACTTCAAAAGAGAGTTTTCAAGAATAAAATTCAATAGTCTCAATATTTTAGGCAAAACACAAACCACACAATCATAATATACAACCACAAAATCAAGTAATAGGAGACTTTACAATATCATCCAATACATATCAATCGCTATTTAGAGTTTATCTATCACATAGAAATAAACCATAACCTACCTCCACCGAAGAACCGAAATCAAGCAAGCTACCTCTCCAATGCCTTTGCCTTTCTTATTGCCTAAGAACCCTTTCAATCCGAAGTCCAAAATGCCTGTTCTCCTCTCCCTTTCACGTTTTTCTCTCACTGCTTCTCAGCTGATCAGTTCTTCCTTCTCTCAATTAAAGACTCCATCCTCTAATAATAATGCAAGACTATAATTATAAAATTGTAAAAGTAATCCCCCATTAGTCTAAAGTTACTTTCTTTAATACCCACTAACTCCATTATAAAAGCTAGTCCGCTAAATACATAAATAATAGCCCAAAACATCCATTAAAATAATTAGTGGAAGCTGACATCGTGTGGGGTTACGCTGCGTGTGACGGTCCGTCGCACCTGTGACGGTCCGTCGTGTCTGTGACGGTCCGTCCTGCAGGTCCGTCACAGAGTTCAGAGAGTCGATTTCAGCACTCAATTTCAGAATTCTAAGTGTTTTGGAACGAGACCCCCTCGACGGTCCGTCGTGGGATCCGTCGTCTCAGACAGTTATTTCCAGAATGAACTCTACTACTCAAAACAACTAAACAGGTCGTTATATTTCCCAAAGTTATATTGAAAATATATACCAAATACTAACCTTTTTAAACTCTAAACCTAGATCTACAACAACTACCGAAAAAACCCAAGAATATTTAACCCAAAAACTACAAGGTTACAACAAACTGATTGCACAACCAAAGACAAATCCCAATCTAGTTAAAACCTGTTATAATTATGGATTATTGAGTACCGTTTATACATATACAGGAGAAGAGATAAGTGGAATCCCAGAAATGGATTTTGTCCCTACTAAAACAAGAATCTACACCAACAACTAGAGCATTGAAAAAGGGATTTATTTCTGAAGAATTATTAACAAGATACTGTAAGATAACTGGACACAAATATCCAGAACACATATGCTCAAAATGCAATGAAGGAGATGATACTATTCTCGAAGTCCTATTCGAATAAAGATACGACAAAAATCAAAGACTGTAGAAGATAAATATGTTGAAAAGAATATAAGAAGAACAAATACAAAGTGGCAGACAAAGAAAAAGAAAGAGATAAGTATTTTTGAAAAAATTTAAAAGAAGAGATAAGATTAGTTTTTATTTGTTTTAGCATAAGTGTGTCGGCCATAAAAGGCTATTATTATAAAGTTTTATTGTATTGTAATAAGAGTCAAAAGTGTGTTGTAAGTGTGTCGGCCATTATAAATAGTACAGGCCAATAAGTCTTAAAGTTAATAGTTAGTATTTTGTTGTTTTGTGTCGGCCAAATATAATTAGGCCATGTGTAAAGAATAATGTGAGCCACTAGGCCAAAATAGTGTAAAGAGTCTTGTATAAATAAGGGACTTCCCCTCATAAATAAATCATCACTTTCTCTCTTAACTTCTCTCTACATTAAATCCTCTCAATTCCCCTTCCACCCCCTCCATTGATATCAGAGCTAGATAAGTAAATAAGTTATCAGATATGAGCAATCTACAAAAACATGTATACTCAATTTTATTCATGAGTAGCTAAACTGTTTTATTCCTGATAATCTCTTTTTGATTATAAGTATTTATTATGTTTTAATAATGTTATAATAATCACCTTTAGAAGGTTTGCTATGGAAATATTCTGAGAGTAGGTAAGCCTAGACTATGCCATCCTAAAGTGGAAACCGGTAGGCAAAGAAGGCCGTTTAGGGGAGTACACAGAGTTGAGGCGCTGTTAGGGTAACTGATTGAAGAAGAAAGCCATAGTAGTGACTAGATGAGATGATTATTAAATTGTTATTATTACATAATAAATAAGTATAATCTGTGAAGAGGTTAAAGGGAATAAAATTTTAGTGAAAATATGAATAAAATGACTACCTATTTGTTAGATGATGATATTAATTATATGATATTATTGTTTTATATATTGAAAGATCTTGATGCTGATATAAGAAGAATAATCTATGATAGATTAGTAACATATGAAATAATTGAAGAAACAACTCATGGTTGGTCAGAATTAATTATCTCAGATGATTTTGATCTTGATTATTTATTTGATGATTTAGAATTATATAGAGATCAATGATAAATTATAGATATTTGCTATTATGGAAAGAAACTAAAGAAAAGATAGATTTACTAGAAAAATTATTAATTGAAAATGTAAATAAATATTTCTGTTTTAGAGACGAAGAATATTTAGAATATATAGAAAATAATGCTAAGGAAATACAAAGATTAAATATAATTAAAAAAGAATATTATGAAAAAATATTCTCTTAAAAAAAATGAAAAAGGTAAATAATAATATAGAAAGAAAGATAAGAAAGATAAAGAAAAAGTTAAATAATTTATATATGAAATATGAATTATTAAAAACCACTAAAAAAGATACTAATAAAGAAAATTTGTTGATAGATCTAATTTCAAAAACAGAATATAAATATATTTGTTATTTGAAGAATCAATATGGACAGAGAAATATATAAACAACAACTGATAGATAAAATAAATGAAAAAAGATATGAATATGAATTTAAAAAACAAATGATAGAAGATAATATATTTGCAGTAGTAAGTAGTAAAGTAACAACAATACAAAGAAGAGCTTTATATAAGTTAGAAATACAAATAAATTGCTTAGAATATAAATTACAACATGATATATGTTATAAAAACAATAATAATGAATAAAGAAGAATTTGCAGTAGATGAAAAAACTTATGAAAATCAAGAAGGATTAATAATAAAAATAGTATTTTCAAACTTAGGAAGAAGATATAAAAAAATAGGAGAAAAATTATATTTAATGTTAGAAAAAGAAACAGCAAAATTAGAAGATAGTTTAACAGCTATGATAAGAATAACAAAAGAAAATGAAGAAATAGATAAAGCTAAAGAAATTGAAAAAATAAAAATACAAGCAAAACAAGAAGTACAAAAGATAGAAGAAACAAAAAATAAAAAAATAAGTGAATTAGAAAAAGAATTAGCTCAGTTAAAATTATTATATGAAACTAAACAAAAAGAAAAACAGATAGAAAAAGAGAAAGAAAAAGAAGTAGAATTAACTAGTGAAATAAATAAAATGAAACAAATATTAAATGAAAATGAAAATCTTGAAATAAATGACATCAATGAAGAAATAAATGAAACAGATACAATGAATGATCAAAATTCAGAAATAAGTGATACAAGTGAAACATACACAGAAATCTTAGAACAAGTAGATAAAATAAAGAAATTAGAAATAAACACAGGAGATATAAATAAACCAAGCACATCAAGAGTTAAAACTCCAGATAATAGTCCTAGAACTAGTCCTAGAAGAAGTAATCCTAGAAGATCAACACCAACTTATTATATAGAAAGTTATGAAAGATCAGATAGAGCAAATGCAATATGGAATAGTAGATTAAATAAAAAATGGATACCTAAACCAATAATTGAACAGTATAATTTTTTAGATTTAGATTGTGTTATAGACATAAATAAAGTAATATTATTATGGGTAGGAAATTTATCTAAACAATTAGTTGATAATAAAATAGCAGTAAAAGATACACCAGGCTATATAGAAAGAACATTTGTAGGAACAACAAAATTATGGATAGAAAATTTACCATTAGAAAGTATAGCAGCACTAAGGAGTGATAAAAAAATAGATGGATCAACAACAACATCTAATATAGATATATTAGAAAAATATGAATTAGCAATAAGAAATGAATTTGGAAGTATGACTACAGATATAAAAGAACAAAATAAAGAAAAAATAATAAATAGACAATTAATGTCAAAATTAGCAATATGTAATATGTGTTACATAGAAGAATATACATGTGCATTTAAAGAATATTATTACAAAGCAAAATATAATACAGATGAAGCAAAAGAAATAAAACAACAATATTTTACAAAATTACCAGAACCATTTAGTACAAACGTAATTAAAGATTGGAATAATGAAGGAATGACAGATACTTTAGGAGCTAGAATAAAATTCTTACAACAATGGTTTATTCAGTTATGTGAAAATCAAAAAGAAAGATTAAAAATGGAAAAAGTATTAACAGAAATACTAATAAAAGCATGTTTTAGAGAAGGAATAGATACACCTATTGAAATATATTTAGCAGATGATAGAATAATACACCCTATAGAAAAAAGCGTAATAAGTGCAGTAAAAGGAAATTTAATATACCAAAAATTTAAATTTATAATAAGTGCAAATTACTCAATAGCATTAACAGATAGAAACATAGATAAATCATTAGTATTATATTGGAAACTATCAGGAATAGAATTAGCACCGGGAAGTAAAATATTTACAGCAAGATGTAAAAATTTATATATATTAACAACAAAACATAAAGTAATGGCAAAAAATAAAATTGATAGAATAAAAATAGAAAACCCTTTTGACCAAGTAATTACAATAATAGATAATAATGATTATAGTTATAAAGAAATAGACATGGAAGAAGACTTAGAAATAGTAAAAGAAAGAATAAGCACTTCAAGCATACCAAATATATTAAATAGAACTACTTCATCAAGAGCTAGTTCATCCAAAAGAAAATATGAAATTCCTAAAATATTAAATACAGAAGAAGAAACACCAAATCATTATAATCAAAATGATACATGACTAGGCATAGTAATTGATAATTGTGTGGTTTGAAACATGAAATAAAGATACACTACTGCATGATCCTGAATCTAAGACTCGAACTAGGTGTCTAATAATCTTGGAATGTAAGGAATGTCAAGTGAGTGTGAGGTAAATTTCGAATGTCCACCATCAATACTGAGCTAGAACTTGGCTGGTTAGTCCTGCTGAAAGTGAGTCAAATCAAACAATTAGGAAATGATCATAGGCCTTTATTCGAAATAGTCAATCTTAAGCCTAAAACAAAATAACAGAAAACCAAATGAAGCTAACCCTTATTGATCCAAATGATTTGAGCCTAAAAACAGATCTTTCTTTGTCATCCCAACTGATCTTCTCGGGGAACAATGTGTTGGCCCTGGTCCCTCCTTGGACATGTGCACCTCAATTTATGCCAAAAAAGCATAAGTTGAGGGTGGCTAATGCAGAAAGCAGCCTTGTCGTGGCCCTGACCCAACCATAGGTATTGTGAACCTTAACTCATGGCAAAGTCATGAGTTGAGGCTGCTGTTATAAGGAATACTCCGGAAAATTGGGGTTGAAAGTATGAAGAGGAAGAAAAAAAAAAAAAGAAGTGACTAAAAATATAAAAATAAAAATAAATAAATAAATAAAATAAAAGAGAAAAGGCACTCACATATAAGGATGAGAAAGGGAATGCAGCAAGGTAAAAAGAAAATTGAGAATTTGGGCGAAATAGAATGATAAAAAGATAGTGCGTTTAGTCGATATGTCAAGGAGGGCAACAAATCACTAAAATATACCTAAATATACCCTACCTGACCCTGAGCCTATGTTACAAGCTCAAAAGTCCTATTGTGATCCTAAGAGTTGTATGGCGAACTTAAAGTAGTGAAAATAAGGGCATGCCTATGGCAATATGTATAAATGAGTTGTGAATTTGTTCTGAGAGTGAGTGTCGAAAAGTGATCCTTATACTCAAACTAAAATCATTGTGTGAAAAATGAGGATATTATTTGAAGTGAGGACAGTAGTTGCAACACCGGAAATATTAGCACCTCGGTGAGAAATTGAAGAGGATAGGTGTCATTGCGTAGTGAGTCTATGTCATGGTCTGATTCTACACAAGTCAATGCCTAATAGTGATCCCATGCATGAACATAATGAGAATGATCGGATTAATTGATAAATGATTGCGAAAGTTAAAATATGGATACTCTTGTACAAAGGTTTTGTAGTGAGTCATAGTGCATCTCTTGAGAACAAACAACGAATTTAAGTTGAGGGTGTTGATGTACCATGGTTTCACGGTATTTCTAATGCTTTTTCCTAAAGTTTAGTGTGTGTCGAAAGCCTTTTTGTGTTGATTTTTATGTAAGTTTCTCTTTGTTTGCAGAAAATCTGTCCAAGGATGAACGCGGAAGTTTTTGAGAAAGAAATGCAGAAGAGACCACCTACGGAACTTATGACGGTCCGTCGAGGCTGTGACGGTCCGTAGGTGGCATCGTAGTGAGGAGAGAAGCTGCTGAAGGAAGATGGGGAAGTCTGACCAAGTGTGGGATTACGGAAGTCCATGACGGACCGTCATAGCCACGACGGTCCGTCCTGCTTGTTCGTCGTGACGGTCAGAGTAGTAGTCCCAGTACCCAAATTCCAAGAAGTTTAAATATTTTGGAACGGAGACCCTCGACGGACCGTCGTGCTTGAAACGGTCCGTCCTACCTATCCGTCGAGGGGAATGAAGAAAGCAGCAGAAGAATGTGTGAAGTATGGGACGACGGAGGCCATGACGGTCCGTCGTGTCCATGACGGTCCGTCACGTGGTCCGTCGACCCAGACGCGTTTGGGCAGATTTTTAGTAAATAGAATCCTTCTTTGATTAGGTTTTGTTTTTATTATAAATAGTTTGAAAAACCTCGTTTTTGGGGTTAGACTTTTTGATAATTTTTAGTTCTCTTGTTATAGTATTGAACTCTCAATTTTGGGAATTAAGATACTTTTTCCGGAATTGATTGTTGGGGATTTTGTTGATTAATCAAGTTAAATTCTGGAATTTATTCGTTCTCATAAAAGTAAGTGCATGAATTCTTGCATTAACAATATGAATTGTGTAATTATGAACATGGGTAACTAATACCCATATCTAGGGTTGTGGGAACCATGGGTGAATAACAAGGTAAAATCTAACTAAAATAATAATTCTAGAATGGTGTTCTACATGTATGTATAATTCTTTCGTGTAGAAGTCTTTTTAACGGATGGCAAATGTTAGAACTCGCCTTAATGCTACTTGCCGGACCAAGGAGGTAGATAATAGGAAACGAATTATCAACATAGATTTAGTGTAGACTATCTAATAGGCTAGTATTGGTTGGTACGAGTTAATAACTTAGTCAAATACCGAATACAATGCTTAATATGAGGTAAAGATAAGGGTTAGTATAGCAACACACATAGCCGGACCAAGGTGCGGAGTGAAATTCTCTAGATGCCAGACCAAGGATTTAGAGATACATAACTTATCACTTTACATGCAAGATATTAGGATAGAATTGTTATAGTTAGATTTACCAAGTTAGGAACCTGTGGGGAACACTTAAGCCCTAGTTACTTTTATAATTTGATTAAACTCCGAAAGCTGAATCTGTTAGTTGTTCATTTTATTTAGTTAATCATTTCCATTAACTTAGAAATAAACCCCCCCTTTTTGTCTTTTGTTTTCTCGGAAGATAGTTGGCTAAATAATAGTAATAATAGAATAAAGTTAAGTCTGAACTATTTTCCTTGTGGGATCGATCCCAACCTCATCAGTTGGGTTCTTTACTTGATACGACCGCTTTACTTCTTATTTGAGAAGTAAGTTTGAGCGTATCAGTCTTCGGAGGACTAGGAGACAACATGACTCCATATGGTTATTGTGGACAGGATGACTAAGTCTGCCCACTTTATCCCTATAAAGTCTACTTACAGAGTCGAGGATTATGCGAGTCTCTACATTGATGAGATTGTGAGATGGCATGGGATTCCTTTTTCTATCATTTCAGTTAGAGGAGCTCAGTTTACTTCACATTTCTGGAGATCTTTCCAGAAGAGCTTGGGCACGCAGGTAAAGCTTAGTACTGTCTTTCATCCTCAGACTGATGGGCAGGCAGAGCGCACCATTCAGACATTGGAGGATATGTTGAGAGCGTGTGTGATTGACTTTGGGGGTAGCTGGGATGACCATCTGCCTTTGATAGAGTTCTCGTATAATAATAGCTATCACTCCAGCATTGGGATGGCACCATTTGAGGCACTGTATGGTAGGAGGTGTAGATATCTAGTTTGGTGGTTCGAGGTTGGAGAGTCATCCATTTTGGGTCCAGAGATCATTCATGAGGCCTTAGAGAAGGTCAGAGTAATTAGGGACAGGTTGGCTACTACTTACAGTCGGCAGAAGTCATATGCAGATAACAGAAAATGGCCCTTAGAGTTTGATGTTGGTGACCAGGTCTATCTGAAGATATCACCTATGAAGGGGGTGATGAGGTTTGGCAGGAAGGGGAAGTTGAGTCCGAGGTATGTTGGGCCATACGAGATCATGCAGCGTGTGGGTAAGGTGGCCTATGAGTTGGCATTACCTGCGGAGCTAGCTTCTGTCCATCCAGTCTTTCATGCATCCATGTTAAAGAAGTGCCTAGGTGATCCAGCATTGATTGTACATGTGGAAGGTTTGTGGGTCGATGAAGACTTGTCCTATGAGGAGGTACCTGTTGAGATTTTAGACAGATAGATCAAGCGGCTGAGGAACAAGGAGATTGCCACAGTGAAGGTATAGTGGAGGAATTATCTTTTTGAGGGTGCTACGTGGGAGGCCGAGGCCGATATGAGATCCCGCTACCCTCATCTTTTCGGCTCTTGAGGTTAGACTTCCTACTCTTAAGTCTAAGTTTCCTTATCTCTCCATTTTTGTTGCTATTGCTTGACTGTGCATAGTGATTATGTTATGATCTGACTGGCATTACGCTACATAGTAGTAGTGTCATTCGGGGACGAATGTTCCTAAGGGAGTTTGTCTGTCGGGTGGAGTTGACATTGAGGAGGCTTAGACTTGATCTTGGGTGGAGTTTTTGGGCAGCAAGTCGAGGGTTTAACGTCAAAAAGGTATGGGTTCTCTTCTCTGTTGGTCCCTTTCCCAATAGACCCCTTAAGGTTCAGATTATTCAGTTCGAAAACTAGGATTTATCCCCTTTGCATGTCCCTGTCACTAGCTCCCAATGAATCATAGGTTGGGTATGATTGCTGGTAGATTTAGGTGTATGTTATGTTTTCGTGATGAATATGATTATGTTGTGTACTTGAAATTATATGAAAGACAACCCATATGTTTGAAATTATGTGCAAGTGTGTGTGTGCAAGCATGTTACAGTGACTAAGGTTCTTGGGTTAAGGCTCCAAAATTGATAATGTTATGGTTATTATTTTACATGCATAAACCTATGCAAATCGTGATGTTCATTAAAATGAAAGTGTGGCTGATTTGAGTACCAATCTTTTGGCTAAATGAATTTATGAAAAATGCACCCCAAAACGTAATATATGATCTATGAATTTCCGTAAGAGTTCAAGTGAAAGTGTTGGTGAAAATGAAATGAAAAATGACTAAATTTCCAGCAAACTTACAAGTTTAGTTTAGTCTAAATAAAGATAAATAAATCTGGAAATTATTTGAGCGTAAAAGGGATGATGTCACCAGGATTCGAACCCATGACCTCACCCGTGAACTGCCTTAAAAACGTGAAGAGGGAAATGGGGTCAAGGGGAATTGATCTTGGGTGTGATGGCTGAAAGGTAAAGTACAAAAAATTATTAAAAATAAAAAGGGAGGCGTGGGAATCGAATCCAGGACCTCCAGGCAGCGAGTGAAAGTAAAGGAAAAATAAAAGAAAAGAAATGTGAGGCGTGGGAATCGAACCCACGACCTCAAGGCGGTGAAGGAGAGTAAAGGAGTAAAGGAAAAATAAAAGAAAAGGAATGTGAGGCGTGGGAATCGAACCCACGACCTCAAGGCAGTTAAGGGAGTAAAGAGAAAAATGAAGATAAAAGAATTGTGAGGCGTGGGAATTGAACCCACGACCTCTAGGCAGTAGCTGCGAAATAAAAGAAAAATAAAGAGAGGCTGTGGGGGTTTGATCCCACAACCTCATGGTCTATTCGAATTAGACAAGGAGAATTAAATGAAAAAAAATAAAAGGGGTTGTGGGGGTTCGATCCCACAACCCCTCGGCCTAGTAGGAGGAGATTCGAAGGAGAAAAATAAAGATAGAATTTTGATGTTGGGGCTCGATCTAGGGTCCCAATGTTATCTGGACCAAAAATAAAATAAATGAAAAATGTAAAGTGTTGTCCAAGGAATTTGAAATCGGGTTTCCTTGCCCAAATTCCGTATTGATACATAAGTCATACGTGAATTAAATGTTCAAGAATAATCCCAACTACTTAGATCGAAATCGAGATCGTGTCATACATACAAGATGCATAAGTCTTGTACTACATAATCTTAGGAAGATATGAGAAACCTAAAGAACTATGAATGAAGCCTCATGGCTTGTACGTATAAACCCATAAGTCTAGCATACGTTTAAGAATAAGTGAACCTAAGATATATGTAATGAAATGACGTAATCCTGGAAGGGTTAATTACGAGTGTTAAATACACTAAATGGCCAAGAGCATTGGCATACGATGAAATGATTATTATGTAATGAAACGATGAAATCCTAGAAGGTTTAAGTAAGAGTGTGAAACACACAAATGGCCAAGTGCATTGGCATATGATGAAATGAACATTCATGGAAAATGGGGTGAGTAATTATGAAGAGCAAATGAACTAATGTTAATGAATGTGGTGACAACATGATATGAGGCTAATGTAAACGACGAGAACAATCTCAAATGAGCCTAAGTAAATGTCACCAAAACGTACTCACCTATGAGAGTGTAAAGTTAATGAAGAGACCACTCTCTATGAACACTCTAATGAAAGTATTGAGATTAACACACTTAATGCTAATGATGAGATGAGAAATCATCTATTGAGCTATGATGTCCTCATACTAGAAGCCAACTTCCATGACGTATGAGTTGAATGTAATGGAACTTTATACTGAGCACCGATAGACTAGCTATGAGTGGTGATGCCTTCTTTCGGGAAGGGTGGAGGTTCACGTAACTCTCATGAGATGAGACTGTCCGACATGCCGGGTATGGTATCCTTATGTCTCCTAGTCTTCGAACCTATACTGCCAATATAGGGATCTGCGGGGTTAAATTCCCATGTACGCTAGCATGTTTTGGGTCACTTTGGCTGGTGATTCCACCTCTTTTTGGTGTGGGGGAGACACTGGATTTCATGATGCTCACATGATCTATGTCAGTAAAAGTTAAAGTTCCCAATGAATGAATGAGGCCAGCCTCAAATGATGCACATAATGAAATGAACGATACCAAAGGTGTTAGGATAGGATAATCAAGAGGTGAGCTAGACTCAAGTAATTACACTAGGTTATTCTTTATCATTGCACAGCAAACCCGATGAAAGTCTTAAACTACATCCTAGGTATAGCTGGTGTTCACACTAGCCTATGAATGAAATGAAATGAAGTACGTATGAATGATGAAGCAGACTTTGTGTTTGCTAATGAAGACTCCCTAGTTGAGGTCCCATATGTTGAGCCTCATTTTGGAATGTCTTAATGTCAAGTCCATGATTCCAAGGTCTCATGGCATATAAATGAATGTTATAAAAGATATTATGTGATATATGCAATATGATATGTGTTGTGTGTAAGATGTTATGTGTTGTGTGCAATATGATAAGTATGATGACGCATGTTACTCTCATGGTATGACTTTTCTAATCCAAATTTGGAAAGCTCACTGACTTTCCTAATCCAAATTTGGAAAGTTCACTAACTTTCCTAATCCCAATTTGGCAAGTCCACTGACTTGACTTTCCATAATCATGTTGTTAGGAAAGAGCTATTCTTACTCATGCATGTCCTTGGAGTGTGCTTGCATATACCCATACTTAGTACAAGTGTGTACTAATCCCATACAACTCTATATTTTTAGGTGCAGGCACAGGTGGATGCTAGAGATTACAGGTTGACGTTGCAGCTATCCGGACGTGGAGCTTTCATCCGGACTTGGTAGGCCCTCATGCTTTCGAGGATTTCTACCGTTATTATCTAGCTTAGATGTAGGCTTTAGCTAGTGGAGCATGTTCCACTAGTGTTTCTTTCCACTTTCATTTCATACTTTGTATTGGTACCGTTTTGGCAAAAGTACGTTTAATGAAATTATGAACTGTTTCTTTCATTTGAGTATCTCTATATTAGATGGTTGATTTGTGAACGCCTATGATGTGAAGTTTAAAATGTTTAGCATGAAATAAGAAAACAAAAAGTTCAAATTTTCCGCTAAAATTAACCTAGATGAAGTAAGAATGACGTATGTAGGCTTGTCTGCAACCTCTGAGAGTTCAACGACGCCGGTCTCGTCTGGGGTCTAGATTCCGGTCGTGACAGTTACCTGAGTGCCTCTTGAACTTTGGCCTGTTTTGGACTCCAAATGAGCCCCTACCCGAGCTCGAACTAGGCTGGTCTACGGCCCTAGGCTTCTTGCCTTCGTGAACCTTTCTCTTACGGCAACTCTCCTCCACTTGTTGAGCATGCACCATCAACCTGTCCAGATCCATATTATCATGCAGCATGGCTGCCCGACAATCTTCTACCAGATCCTCAGATACGCCAGTAATGAATCTACTAATCTCATCCCTGCTATTTGCTACTAGAGAAGAAGCATACTTTGACAATTTCACAAATTTCAAAGAATACTCCTTGACAAACATACCTCCTTGTCTTAGGTTGATAAACTCTTCAACCTTGGCTTCTCTCTGCTCCCTTGGGAAGAACCTCTCCATAAAGGTAGTCTTGAGAACATCCAAAGTGATGGGAACATCTTCTCTAGCTCCGCCATCAACCCACATCCGGTACCAAACCTGTGCCACATCCTTGAGTTGATATGCAGTAAAGTCAGCCTTTTCCTCCTAATCCACTCCCAAGGAACACAGAATCTTGTGGACCTCATCTACGAACTCCCGAGGATCTTCGTTGGCCATGGACCCGTAGTACACTAGGGGATTCATCCTGGTGAAGTCCCTCAGCCTGCTAGCCGTGGTACTAGCATGCGGGTTCTCTCTGGGAGCACCCTCTCTAGCGCTTGAGCCGTGATGTCTTGATCCTGAGTCATGATGGCCTGTGCCATCGGAAGTAAAGCATTCCTTACTTCACAATCTGTTAACCCATTTGGGTTGACAAACACTTGTTCAGCAGCAGCTAGGGCTTGAGGAGGAGCTTGATTCCCTTCCGCGGCTGCTTCCTCAACTCTTCTCGCGGCATTCCTCCTTGTGTTCATTTTCCACACGTATACACAAGAAGAGAGTTAGATCCTCAAAATGACATAAAATGTCACAACTCTACATGGAACAATAAAGAGTTGAAGAAGGAAGAATTTCCTATTATCCCGTAGTCTCTAAGTCATGATTGTGGCGCGCTTCACAACCATAAGCTAGAAACTACGTAATGTGGTTGTGTTGAGCTTTAGATCCTAGGTAATTTGACCTCATTCTTTGATACCAAGTTTGTAACGACCCGGATTCTTGAATCCGAATCACCACCAGCGTCGTTGACCTCTCAGAGGTCGCAGACAAGCCTCATCTTGCATTCATCACATTCATTTAGTTAAATTTGCGGAAAATTTAAAACTTTTTATATGTATGAAGATTACTTAGACTTCATATAGTCATTACTTATTAAACATTATATACTAAGCTCAACATCAATAGACAACCATCTAATATCAAGAACATTTCAAAACAAACGATGAATCGAATATATAATGTTGCCAAAATGGCCTTACATCAAAATGTTCGAAATGAAATGTGAAAGAAACGCTAGGGACAACATCCATTAGCTATGTCTATATATAAAGCTGGACTAATGTGTGAAGCATCCTCGAAATCAAGAAGACCTACCAAATGGTCTGGAGAAACGCTGAAGTCCAAACCGCTGCAAGTGTCATAAATCTGTCCTCTGACCTGCACCTATAAAAATAGTAAATAGTAGGGGTTTAGTACACCACTTGTACTAAGTATGGGTGTATGCACACATACACATAAATCTATGCATGATTAATGAAAGCTCTTCCTAAGCAGCATGCCATTTCTGGAAAGTCTAGTAATTAGACTTTCCTAATTCGTTAGTTGTGAATAGTGGTATGAATATGATGTATTTTAATGCATTAAAAGCACACAACTCATTTTATATATGATTACAATACTTTAGTATCATCAAATTAATTTTATAACCCCTCAGGCGAAGATTTAAAATTTTGATCATGCCCAACCCGAGAGCTTCTTTTTGGGGACTTAGTTTATTTTTCAGTATTTTTCTTCTTCTTGTTGTGTAGTTCAATAATTCCATTAGTCCTATGTTTTACTTACAAGTGCAATGATTCATTGTAGTCCCATACCCACAATGAATCGATGTAAGTAATCCAAGGACTAAGGAATAATTTGCCTACCTTATAGTGATTATTCTTTACACTATATATTCATTACGTTTCATAAGTCATTCTTTATTGGTCATGCCATTTATTTCATTACTTTCATGTTAGGGAAGTTATGAGGTATTTAGATAACATTACGTTTCTACTTCCCTTTATTGGCATCATATAAGAAGTCATTATAAGCAAATCTTATTTGGCCTTGCCCATTATTTGCTTAAAATTCATGAGTGTGACATTGGAAATTGACATTTTTAAGCTCTTCTTCATTGCTCACCTTGAACATACGTTCCATCATCATCATCATTCTCACTTTCATAGAGACATCATAGGGAATACGATCATGCGAGCTAACATGAAATCCAGTGACTGCCCCACACCGAAAAGGGGTGATTCACCGGTTAAAATGAATCTAGACCATGCGAGCTACTCATGGAATCCAGTGTCTGCCACACACATGGAAAGGGGTGATCCCCGGCTAAGGCGAATCTATCTCAAGTGTTCACTCCACACCGAAAAGGAGTGGCTCACGGATATAGTGAACCAAGAACATATCGTGAGCATTAACCGACATAGATCATGTGAGTTAAACATGAAATACAGTGTCTTCCCCACACCGAAAAGGGGTGGAATCACTGGCCAAAGTGAAACCGAACATGCCTAGCTCGCTTAGGTGGAAACCACTGGCTAGTTCCTATGTTGGCTAGACATAGTTCGAAGACTAGGGACTTAACGAGACTACTTATCCACCTCGGTTGTAGCCTCGTCACATGAGACTTACACGTGCAAGCACATGCTCATAACAAGTCTATCGGTGATGTGCTCACTTTCATAATCTTCTTTATCTTTTAGAGTTGACTCAAGCATTATGGAAGCTTGCTTCTAGATTGAGATTTACTTACTCTTTTGATGACTTGTCATCCTTACTTTACATTGATGAAATGTGAATTGTCCTTACATATCATACTTACTTTACATTGATGAAATGTGAATTGTCCTTACATATCATCCTTACTTTACATTGATGAAATGTGAATTGTCCTTACATATCATCCTCACTTTACATTGATGAAATGTGAATTGTCCTTACATATCATCCTTAGGTGTTAATGAGACTAGTCTCACACATTCTAAAACCTTCATTCGTATGTATTCTTTTAACATAGTAGCTTAGGTGTAAGTAAGACTTGTCTCACTTTCTTTAACACCCCATTCTGTTCACTTATTTACTTTAGACCCCTTTAATTATGTATAACTCACGTTACTTCTTTGCTTTAGTGTAGTAGATTCATTTCATCGTTTATGAAGGATGAGCACTTCTTTCAATGAGTTACATATGTTCATAGTTCATTCTTTTAGAGCATGTTGGGAGTTGTCCCAATGAATGTCATGCCCTTGGTTATGGATTCATTGACTTACTTTAGAAGTTCTTATAATATTATTTGATATTCTAACTACACAAGATTGGCATATGATTAGTATTGGGCTCAACATTTGGGATGTTATACTAGCAAATCATTTTTATTGGCATAAGCTAATTTTACGTATGTTCATATTTAAATTTAATATGTATGAACCTTTAGCCAATCTTTCAATCATTTACATAATCTCCTAGCCATTAGCATGCATTCGTTTTGACAAAGTGGTGTTAGCCAATTTTATTGGCACAAGATAGTCAATTTATTCAAGATGTGATTTCATAGAGATCTTTTAAGTCAATCTTAGTTCATCACTTTAGGCATAACGTTTTTAAGCATTTTGGACAGCATCATATTAACATTTGATGAATATAACACCTTCATAAAGTCATCTTAACAGTAAGCATGCATTAACACATCACACATCAAGCTAAACATTTTCGAACATATCTGAGTACTACATCGTTATTTAATTCACATCAGGAATAGTTAGCATCAAATGAGTTCAATTCATAGTTCATTTGGCATTCATAATTCAATAACATTACACATAAGATCAGACAGCACCATATACCAACAACATGATCTCTAACCTGTTCAACATGGAATCGAAAGGATACTAGGGACAAGGAGTTCGACGAGAACACGAGAACAACCCTCATTTTAAAGATCTTTGAATCGTTGTAAAGAAAGTTCTCTTGGAGAAAGAAGTCCAGGAGATAAACCCATACCTTATGTAGATCGAATCTACGACGATCCGTTGTTGCACATAAACCTTGAAATTGCCTAAAAAGCCTTTTCTCGTTCTACGTTTTTTGCGTTTTTGTGTTCTGCCATAGGTCGTGAATACTAAGTGTTTTGAATGTGATATCTAGGTTTAGGAACTGATGTTTAATTATTAAACTTGAGATTAATTGACTTAATTAATAAATTAATTATTCAATTACTAAAATACCCCTCCTAAGTTGACTAGACATTGGAGAACCATTGACTTAGCCAATTCCGAAAATTGGCTAAGTCTCACGGCTTGACCAAGGCTCTAAGTTACTTAATTAATCAGCTTAATTAATTAAATATGGGACCTAGGGAAATTACCAAAACACCCCTATGTCACTAGGACCACAACTAACAACTTTGGACCATCCTAGATTAGGTACTAGGTTGTCCCTAAGTTAGTTAAGTTAGTTAGGTGTCACCCGACTAGGTCTTAGGTTGTCGGGTCCATTGGATGGTTGTTTTTGATTGATCCTAGGTAAGCTAGCTAGTTGGTTAGGTTCGTTAGGATGTAGAGTTGGTTAGGAACGTGGACCCCACACAGATGGACCTGTGCACGCATGTCCCTAACTGCCTAACCGAATGTGGTTGGCAATCGCGTGGTCCCCCTTTCGGCCGGATAGCCCATGTGATTGCACATGGGTTTGTTGCACTTTCCTAACTAACTTATCTTGATGTCTCATTTGGGAATGCTTACTTATTGTACCAAGGACCCTCACCATATTCTTGGGCACTGCTTAATTTACATGATCATGTGCCATGGCATCTAGGCTTGACACTAGATTCCTTATACCTTTTGTGAGTTGGACGAAATATATTTTATTAGCTTAGGGTCTTCATTGCATGTACATTTCTTAAACGTCAATCTTGGATTGGGGTATGACAACCCAAGAAGTATATCTCATATTTGTATATAGAAAATTGGATAATATCTCTTAGCCAATTTTTCTATACTATGACCAATATTTCTCAATATTGGGCATTGTGGTGCCTAAGTACCCCTAATAGACTATCCTAAAGGCATACTGTGATATTAATTAGACATGTAATTTTTTGGAACAATACAGGAATTCCTCTTAGCACCAAGAGGATATGAAGAAGGGGTGGTTTCACTTCGTGAGTTGAGATGTTGTATTCCAATGTACCTCTTGTGATAAGTACTCCTCATTAGTAGAGAATGAATTACTTAGTATCAATCTGCTTATCCCTTAACTATGAAGCCCACATAGTTATAGATATTTGGAAAGCTAATGACCTTACTCTAGGCAAGCGATGATCCCTCATCCGATAAGTGTTAATATCAGGATTCAATTTCTAGCACCCATGGTCTATGTCGATTAAGCTAACCCCCACAGAAGAGTGAAACAACTAAGTCTCCTAAAAGAGTGTACTACTTAAGGTAGGTGGTAGAATAGGACTCTATCTATCCATTGCACTAGGTAGTCATTCCGAAAGGGGAGTCTTGGTGTGTCTTGTATGAATTGAATGAGCTAAGTCTTCTAAAAGAATGTACTACTTAGTATAGGTGGTTGAATGGGAGGTCATCTATTCATTGTACTAAGTAGGCATTCCGAAAGGGATGTCTTGGTATGTCATATTTTAGTGTTCTTCTAATGTCTTGTTATTGAGTGGTGACTTGGTCTCCCGAGTGGAGTAAACCTATAATAGGTAGTCTTAAGGATCTCTTAGGTATGTATTTAAGGAGGTGTTTGGATGTTTCCTTCATGTCTTACTTTGGAGAGTCTTAGGATAACCTTGGTTAGGTAAACTCCTACGGAATTGGGTTCACTTTCTCTTGGCTTGACCTTGGGGGTTCACGGTGTCTTGGTAGGTATATGGTTTTCTTGATCCAAGGGAACCCTTAAGGGGAACTAAGTGGGAGTGGTAGTTTGGGATGTTACTATCACATTGCACTTAGTGTAACTTATAAGTCCCACTGGAATAGAGCACCTAGGTAAAGTTCTTAATGTATGAATGCTCCTCTATTGTCTAATTATTAATGTGTGGACTTGTCTCCCGAGCGATATAAGCCTATGGTTTGTCGTCTTAAGGATTATTTTGTTAGGGAAACCTATAAGGAGATTGGTAAACTGTTTTGGGATTAAAATGAATTCACTGTAATGCTAAAATAGATTCATTGTAATTTTGGAGAGTTCACTGTAGAATGGTCCTCTTTGTTAAAGTTATGGAAATCCTTCTCGAAGTGTTAAATGATGATTCTTATGTTATTTTACTTATATATTCATGAAGATTTTACTTAATTGGCATGAAAGTGTAGTTATACTAAAATGTCCCTTTTTGCATGTGTTTGCATATGCCATAATTAGTACATTGTTTGGTACTAACTCCATACTTTTCTATACTCTATAAGTATAGGTTTGGACGCAAGTTTGGAGTGAGAAGGCAACCTTGGGAAATACTCTCTCACGACTAAGTATGTTCTAATATATTCGAGGACATAGATCTATTTCTTAGTTTCTTCATATAAGACTTGTTATGTATTTATTTTAATGTAAAGGGCCATCTCCCTAAGATATTATGTCGTGTCTTTAAGTTTGGCTTGTGATGATGAGACTTTCTTAGTATTTATGAAAGAATTGCCTTCTGTATTAAATGTTTGAAAAGTTGTAATTCCGCATTACTTTTCATGTCTTATGCAATTAATGATAGTTGAATGGCTTGTAGAAGACCCCAAAGGGTAAAGTACGCCTTGTTCTGACCTAAGGGTGCTCCCTTCTTCTAGGGGGTACTCTCGGGTCGTTACAAACTTGGTATCAGAGTATAAGTTTGTGGGAAATAGTTCAGGGTCTAAAGTCTCACAAGCCACGTCTAGTAGAGTTTTGGTCATTGGTGTGAGTCGCGACTTATCCATGGACAAGAGGCTATAAGATGATAGAAGTTTCACTTTCTTCATTATTCTAAAGTCGTGCCTTAGAGTTGAGTTCAATAAGATGTCTCTCTCAACCTCTTATTTTTGTGTTTATAGGACATGAATACGTTGAGATCAACCGCTAGAAGGGAGGAGGGAGGTCTAGCTAATGAGTGGATCCCTCCCCGTTTTGACCAAGTTCCTATAGTCGGCCTAGAGGGAGAAAATAAGGAGGTTCCCCTTCAAGAAAAAAAGTGCCACCGAAACCTCAAGAGCCTCAAGTGCCCCAAATGCCTCTTATGCCCCAAGGTTCTGAAGTTCCCTATGTTGAAGGGGATATGACTAATGCGGAGTTGATGGCTTACCTAATGAATTTGACCTCACTCATGACGGCTCAAGGTCATCTCGTCAATAATCACTTTGTTGCCCAAGCTAACCAAGGAGGTGGACCTCAACCTAATGCTAGTACTCCCGCTTCTAGAATTCGGGATTTCATGAGGATGAACCTTCCTACTTTTCACGGTACTAAGGTGGATGAAGGTTCACAAGGTTTCATAGATGAGGAGTTCAAAGTGGTGGATGCTATGGGTGTGACTCCTAAGGAGAAAGGGGAGCTAGCCGCTTACCAACTCAAAGATGTGGCTCAACTGTGCTTTGAGAAATGGATGGATGAGAGACCCATAAGAGATGGTCTGGTTGATTGGGAGATGTTCAAAGAGTATTTCCTAGATATATTTTTCCCTTGGAGTGGAGGGATGAGAAGATGGTTGAATTCATGAACCTTCGTCAAGGGGGAATGAGTGTGCAAGAGTACTCTCTCAAATTCACCCAACTCTCTAAGTATGCCCCAACCATGGTAGCAAAACCTAGGGTTAGGATGAACAAATTTGTGATGGGAGTGTCTAGGTTGGTGGAGAAAGAGTGTCGTAAGGCAATGCTTATTAATGACATTGATATCTCTAGGCTCATGGTGCATGCACAACAAATTGCGGAGTCCAAAATTAGGGAGATAAGGCAAGAGGATAA
The DNA here is from genome assembly GCA_016801875.1 of Solanum sitiens. Classification (NCBI taxonomy): domain Eukaryota; kingdom Viridiplantae; phylum Streptophyta; class Magnoliopsida; order Solanales; family Solanaceae; genus Solanum; species Solanum sitiens. The sequence goes on from JABWTJ010000428.1 coordinate 24,336, forward strand.
GAGGCCTAGGTCGGATTATTCTAGTAACCAAGAACCTAAAAAGAGGTTCTTTCACCAAGATTCTTCCATGGGAAACAAGGATAGGTCTCCCAACCAACACTTCCATGGAGGTGGCCATACTTTTGAGAGGACTAGGTGTCCTTGTGGAAATAAACATTTGGGTAAGTGTCTTTCCGGAATGGATTGTTGTTTTCGGTGTGGTAGTAAGGTCCACAAGATGAGTGACTGACCTAGCATCAAGTCGAGGGGGAAAGAGGTTAATAAAGCTCCTCAAGGTGGTCTAGATCCCAATGCTCCAAAGAGAATCATCCCTATGGGATGGGAGCTAGGAAAGAGAACTAATCCAGATCTGCAAGTCCCGGTAAGTCTTAACCCTTTATGGTTGTTGTGTTGATGTTATAAGCTGAGTTTATATTATTTTTTTTCATATGATCATGATTTCTTGATGAATTCCTTAAAAGATGAATTGTTAGATTTTCTAGCATATTTCACTGTGTTACAGTGTTAAATTTTCACTTTTTGAAAAAAGTTGGATTGTCTTGAATTGTGGTTTCAATGAATGTAAAAGTATGTTTATGAGCATTTTTAATGTTGGAGAAGGTATTTCCTGCATAAATAAAGAATTAAGTGTGTGCTTGAATGTGAAAGTTGATGCAAAGTTGCCTATGTTTCAAAATGCTTGGAAATGTGAAATGGTGCTCCTTGTTAGTTAGTGCCTTTACTATGAATGTTTGATCATGATTGTAATGTGTTATGTGATTCTAGTTTAGTTCTTGATGGTCTTAAAGTGTTTAGTATCATTCGAGGACGAATGTTATTCCAAGTGGGGGAGAATGTAACACCCAAAAATGAACTAAGGTGAACTAGAGCTTCGTGAATGTTTCATGAGTTAGTTTTGTGTTCAAATGAGTAACATTTATGTTAGTACGCAGTGTGTGAAGTTTGGAAACGTTTGGAAGTCAAACGTCCGAGAACATCCATGAAGTTCCGAAGGTGTGTCTTAGAAAGTGTTCATGTGTCTTGATGTGTTTAGTGAGTTTTACATTTTTGTTTTGTTTTAAATTTTTGTGGGATGTTCCTAAGACCTAAATGACCTACTATAGGGGTTTAAAGACCGGGTACGATCCCATCTAGGACCCACGAGGGGACCTAGATAAGGGCCCAAGACTAGGACCCAAAACTCTCTAGGTAGTGTCCACCAACAGAACCAGTTGATGGCCAGTTAACTAATCGACGGCTCGTCGAATTGGTCCGTCAATTGGAACTGCAGGACTGCAAGTTTTGAAGGTTACAGACCCAACCAACGAACCACCACCAACGGGCCTTCGATGGACAAAAGGTTCGTTTGTTGGGAGTCGTTGGTGTTGCCTGTGAAAAGCTGTCATTTTTCTGTTTTGGCTTGAGGTGTTTGGTAAATTCACCCAAAGAATTTTATAAACCTAGGAAGTTATTTTTAGGGTCTTTTAGGTGTATTAAGATGTTTTAAACCCTAGGACCCAATTTTAGACTTCATTTCCTTAACCCAAAAACACTTCCCTCAAGAAAACTCTCTCAAGACTCCATAAAAACTAAAAGTCATGAAAGAGCTAGGAGGACTGTTGGTTGTCGATTTCTTCATAAAAATCAGTGGGATTTCTTATATTTGAGGTATGATAGTCATCCTTGAACCCTCTTCCATTGTAGGAGTCCTTTATAATAGATTTTCAAAAAGGGTTTTCAACCCCAACTTCTTCTATCTTTAACTCTAAATATTGGTCTTGCATAAAAACATTTTAAATGTTTCAAATATGATGTTTCTAATGTTAGTTGGTGATTTTAAATGTTAAAACTTCAACAAAAACATGTTAAAGCTTTTTATAGAATTTTGGCTTAAGAAATGGGTTAAATGAGCATGATTTTGTAGCCTTTGATCTTTGATTTCATTGGATTTATATGGAGGTTTACCAACTTACCTAAGGGCTATTTTATGATGAATTTTTGAGTAAATTGTAAATAGGTGTGAAAGCTTTAGAAGAATGGTAAGTTGGTCTCAATTTTAACTCTCTTTTGAAATGTTGTTGAGTGGTATGGTCGACCTTCGTGGTGGCGGTGTTTACTTGATTAATTCAAATATACTTGGTATGTATTGTAAGTGTGGCTTTGAATGCCTAATATGTGAAATGAAGTGATAATGAAGATGGTTCTTGAAATATGTATTATGAAGCTTGAATTGTATGTCTTGCTTAGATTATGCCTAAATGAAGTAAGTGTATATATTGAGCATGCTAGTGTGTAAGACATGATAAATGAAGGTATAAGAATGTATAGAAGTTAATGTCAATGAAATGATGCTTATGTGCAAGGTGTGTTCACATGTACACACACACTTGAATGAATGATTGAAGCTAACTTAAGTCAAAAGGGGAGTTTCAGGGTGAACACTATTCGTAAGTTGAGATGAAGTGTTTAGTAGCAACCTCACTACATCCTAAGAGCTTTCTAAGATAGGTCGGAGGATGAATGCCCTTCCTGAGTTGAGATGTGGTGTTCACTAGTTATCCTTAACCAATAGTATATAATGTTGAGAATCCGTGGGGAATTATGCTTAGCACCGAGAGGATATGAAGAAGGGTCGATTACACTTCGTGTGTTGAGTTATTGTATTCCAATGTACCTCTTGAGATGAGTAATCCTCGATAGTAGAGAATAAGTTACTATGTATCAAACTCCTTATTCATTAACTATGCGCCAGCATAGGTGTAGCTATTGAGAATGCCATGTAAAAGCTAAGAGAATGACCTTACTCTAGGCAAGTGAGGAACCCTCATCCGATAAGGGTTAATATGGAATTTCCATGTCTAGATCTCATGGTCTATGTCGGTTAATCTAATCCCCCCAAATGAATGAAAGAACTAAGTCACCTAAAAGAGTGTACTACTTAGGGTAGGTGGTGGAATGAGATGCTATCTATCCATTGCACTAGGTAGTCATTCCGAAAGGTGAGTCTTGGTTTGTCTTTTATGAATTGAATGAGCTAAGTCTTCTTGTCACATCCGGGTTTACCCCATATACGTAACCGGCGTCGTCGTCCTCTTTGAGGACTAAGACTAGCCCCTTAGTTTACTTTATTGCATTCATAAGTCAATTATATGGAAGAATTTAAAACTTTTGATAATTATACATTGAGGTTTACATAGACCTCTACATACACATACATATAATTATATCGAGTATACATAGACCCTTAGTATAAGAAGATTACATATTCTTCTACTTTTATTGCACATATATATATATAAAATAAAATAGAGTTTCAAAGTCGTCTCATCTCATAACCATCTAAACGATCATGTCAATTTGGGCATATCCCTACATCAATACCAAGAAGCCACATATAGGCTTTTACAATCGTACTCAAGCGAAATAGAATGAGCATCAGATTCTAAAAATTAAAGCAACTCCGTAAGCTAGGTACCGGCATCGCCCTCGGAAAGTGAGGACCTACCCACTTTGATGGTAGAGCATATCCAAGTCTTCTTCAAGTCGTCTCAATTGATCCTTCAACGACCGGAACCTAAAATGTTTGGGGAAAGGAAGAAAATGGGGTTGATACGCCACTTGTACTAGGTATGAGACCATATGCACATATATTGTCAAATCATGCTAAAAATGATATTTAGTTAAATCATGCCATTTTTATCCTTTGAAAATGTTATGCATAATCAACAAACCTTACCAAGCAACAATGACATATTCATTTAAGCAAAGTAAGTAATATGCATACCATCATACAAGAACCTATCTTCTACTAACACCCTATCATCAAGGAATAACATCACAAACATCAATTAGAGTTTATCATAGTGTAATAAGCAAGACAAATACTCACGAATCCCCATCAAGTTAACAAGTGCAATAACTAAGAAAAGCCCCATAACCTTACTTAATCATGTAACCCAACAAGAAATCCATAACCAATGTCCAACATTACACAATATAACTCTTAATGGTACATAACATCATACCTTAACAATGAAGAACAAATACATATTCATAAGCATAACCATCACCATACGATATCATTTACATGTAAAGTCAACATACTATCATCATTTACATCATTAGCATAAATAGATACATAGTATCAACTTCCTAAAGCTCCCCTCAAAGCAAACTAGTGCAAGGCATAGGTAGATTTCCATACCCCTACCCAAGCTAAGTCAAACCTCTTAAGTCACCTTAGTTAATTTATACTCTACTTCTTTATTTTAGTTTAGGGAACACTTGAATTAACCGACATATACCACATGATCTAAGTGGGGAATTCGGTGTTGTGAAACCTTACACAGATGGAAAGTGGTCTACCAGCCAAGATAGAACCTAACATGAAACGTAGCATATAGGTGGATCCACTAGCTAGTATTCATATGGTGGAAACATAGTTATGGAACTTGGGGCCGTCTTGGAAATATCACTCTACACCCTATTTGGGTCATGAGGCTATCCACCCCGTGAGGACCGTAGTGAACCCTAACTTCCCTATGTGGTAAAGTGTCACCCCTTCACACACAAGATCACTAAATGCTAAGCTAAGTCCCTTTTTGAAATGTCTTTAATATCTTTATTTATCAATCATAACTTAGTTTAGTTCATAGGTTTAGCCCTTGTATAATAATCATCATCATAGCTCAATATGAATTGCATGAATATAATCCTCTCATCAAAATCCATATAAGTATGGTCAACACATTTACATGTTCATTCATAATAAGGCACATTGGTAGTTATCTACACCCTCATAACCTTTCACCTTAATCAACCTTACAACCATAGACAAGACATTTCAACTCAACATCATACCACCCTATCAAACCTAATCAAGGCACACTCCAATACAACATCATGGATTAATCACAATTCACCATAAATTAAAGTAAAATATAGGGATCATAAGACTTACCAAGTCTCCTTCACAATTATTGACCAAGGTCTTTCCATCAACCAATAACTCAACCCAATTAGGGGAGTAACATCATCACACAATGATAACCAATAAGATAACAAGGCCAATTGCATCACTATAACACCATTCAACACTAGATCATAGTTTAAGACAACATACTTAGGTCAATTTCACAATATACTCCACAACCTAAATCACATCTCAAGAACTAGCATGATAGACCTATAATTCATCTTAATTTGATCATAATAACACAATAATATAGTAATCTAATCAATAACCAAGTAAATTGAGTGATCATATCATAATATAGTTCAAGATCACAACCTAGGGTTAGGGGTTGAGGATCATGTTATTCAACATAGATCAAAACATCAAAAATTATCATAATCAAGTTAAAATACATGTTAATCTATTCAATATAACCTAAATAAATCATCGACAACTCAATTCATAACTTCAATTTCGAGATTAGATGAAACCCACCTGAAAACTCAAGTTTTAGAAATAGTTGGAATGAACCTTTTGAGGAAAGAGGTCTCAAAGGTGAATAGATCCCATACCTTAACGTTTTTATGAATATTAGGAGTTGAAATCTCCCCTTCCAGCCCCCAAAACCCTTCCTTAGCTTAGTCTTCAATGGTGTCTTTTAATAGAGAGAGAAAGAAGAGAGAAGGAAGAGAGTTTATTTTGTGAGTTGTGTTTAGACTAATGAGGGTTAGGGTCATTATATGGTGGGTTAATTAACCTAATCAAACTCCCCTAATCCCCTAATTAACCACCTAACCCATTAACTAATTAAATGAACTTAATAAAAATATGTAGAGAAACTTGACCCTCATAGACGGATCACCGATAGACGGGCCGTTTGTGAGTCGACGACTTGGCCCCCCTCCGTCCTGCACACTCGTCATTTTAGTCAGAGAGTTGTGCAGGAGAGGGATTCCCTATTTTGGACAAGTGTGGGACAACAGTTGGCATCAATGTCCCGTCGATCCATACACGAGCCGTCATTTGACTATCGTTGGTACACACTGCAAAGACAGTGTTGCCTCCAACATGCAAGGGTCCTCCTCAAGGTCCCTAGGGGACTAATACACAGAAGTTTCAACCATGAATACACCCTTCTACCAAAATTCATACCTTTCCGGCTCCTAAGAGCTAATCAAATAGGCTAAGGCACGCTAGTACCTCTTTGAGCAAACTTCTGGACGTCATGGACGTCTTGGACGTTTTGATTTCTAAACTTCATATATGACCTATGTTCATTAAAATAGACTTAAAACAGTGTTTATACCTCAATACACCTATTTTAGGCTTTACACAAAGTCTAGGATTTTCAAAATGTTACACTTCTAAAGGAGTGTACTACTTTGGATAGGTGGTGAAATGGGACACCATATATTCATTGAACTAAGTAGTCATTCCGAAAGGGAATTCTTGGTATGTCATATTTGAGTGTTCTTCTAATGTATTGTTATTGAGTGGTGACTTGTTCTCTCGAGTGGAGTAAGACTATAATAGATAGTCTTGAGGATCTCTTAGGTGTGTATTGGAGGAGATGTATGGGAATTTCCTTCATGTCTTACTTTGGAGAGTCTTAGGATAACCTTGGCTATGGAAACTCCTACGAAAATGAGTTCACTTTCTCTTGGATTGACCTTGGGGGTTCACGGTGTCTTGGTAGGAATGTGGTGTGCTTGATCCATGGGAACATTTAAAGGGCACTAAGTGGGAGTGGGAGTATGGGATGCTTCTGTCACATTGCACTTAGTGTAACTTATATGTCCCATTGGAGTAGAGAACCTAGGTAAAGTTCTTAATATATGAATTCTTCTCTATTGTCTAATTATTAATGTGTGGACTTGTCTCCCGATCAAGGTAAGCCTATGGTTGGTGGTCTTAAGGATCACTTTTTTAGGCAAAACTCTAAGGAGATTTGTTCACTATTTTGGGATTAAAATGAATTCACTGTAATGCTAAAATGTATTCAATGTAATTTTAGAGAGTTCACTGTAAAATGGTCCTTTTTGTTAAAGTTATGGAAATCCTTCTCTAAGCGTTAAATGATGATTCTTATGTTGTTTTACTTCTATATTCATGAAGATTTTACTTAATTGGCATGAAAGTGTATTCATACTAAAATGTCCCTTTTTGCATGTTTTTGCATATGCCATACTTACTACATTGTTTTGTACTAACCCCATACTTTTCTATACTCGATAAGTATAGGTTTGGAAGCAAGGTTGAAGTTAGAAGACAAGATTGGGAAATACTCTCTCAAGACTAAGTAAGTCCTAATATATTCGAGGGCATAGTTCTATTTCTTAGTTTCTTCATTTTAGACTTATTATGTATTTATTTTAATGTAAAGGGCCATGTCCCTAAGATATTATGTTGTGTGTTTAAGTTTGGCTTGTGACGATGAGACTTTCTTAGTATTTATGAAAGAATTCCTTTTTTATTAAATTTCGTGAAAAGTTTTAATTCCGCACTACTTTTCATGTCTTATGCAATGAATGATAGTTAAAGGGCTTGTACAAGACCCCAAAGGGTCAAGTACGCCTTGTTCCGACCTAAGGGTGTTCCCTTCTTCTAGGGGGTACTCTCGGGTCATTACAAGGAAGGTGTAATCAAGTTAGTTAATGACTTCTATCAATACCCAAACCTAATTAAACTAAATCCTACTCTCATAATGCCCAAAACCCAATTGCTCTTCCTTCTCTCTTCTTTTTCTCTCCCAAATAGAAGATCACCATTGAAGGCTAGGTTAAGGTCTAAGTGCAGAAAGAAGAAACTTTTCTTCATTATTCTTCATCAATTAACAAGGTATGGGATTCCTTTAACCTTTGGGATTCCTTTCCCCAAAGGGTTCCTCCTAATTGATTTCAAAAAGATGAGTTTCAAGTGGGTTTTCTTCTATTACGTATTTGATCTTCTAAATTTGTTTGTTTATGGTTTATTTTGATTATTATACTTAGATTGTGATTAATTATGATTAAATTAGTCTAGTTCTTGGTTAATAAATCTAGGTTGAGAAGTAGATCATGAATTTTACCCAAATCCCTAACACTAGACTATGAACTAGTGATGAATTGTTGTCTAGTGATTCAATGGACTTCATTATTGTGTTGATTACTATTGTGTGATGATACTACACTCATTGTTGGGTTGAATTGGATGGTTGATGTTAAAACCTTGATGATGGCTTGTGAAGGAGATTGGGATAAGTCTTGTGATCTCAATCCTTTACTTTAATTATGATCCCTTGGGTTTAGTGATGAAGTTATATTGAAGTATACCTTATGATAAGTTTCATTAGGATTGGTATGATGTTGAATTAGAATGTCTTGAATTATGGTTTGTTAGTTGTTGGTTAAGATGTAATGATATAAGGATGGTGATAACTTCCCTATGTGCCTTATTATAATATGATTATGTAAATGTGCTAACCTCACATGTGTGAATTATAACGAAACGACAATACTCATGCAATTCCTATAAAGCTATCATGATAACTATATAAGGGGTAGACCCTATGACCTAAACTAAGTTATGATTATTAATGAAATACATTTCAAAAGGGACTCTAGCTTAGAACCGAGTGAAATAGAAGTGAGGAGTGTCCCTTCCCACATAGGGAATGTAGGATCACTAATGTATTCATGAGATTAGAGACTATAATGCATGTTGCGTAAAGAGGGTCCCAACTACATATACTAGTTCTTGAACTATGTTTCCCCCATAGGAATACTATCTAGTGGATCCTCATAGATTCTATGTTCATGTTTTGGTTCTACCTTGGCAAGTAGTCCGCCATCTTTCGGTATAGGGTTCCATGACACCGGATTCAACATTCTGTAACGACCTGCTTAGTCGTTTTGAGCAGCAGATTTTATTTCTGGAAAACTGTCTGAGACGACGTATCCAACGACGGACCGTCATGGGCACGACGGACCGTCGAGGGTGTCTCGTTCCAAACACTTGGAATTCTTATATTTGAGTGCTGAAATCGACTCTCTGAACTCTGTGACGGACCTGCAGGATGGACCGTCACATACATGACGGACCGTTGTGAGGTTCCGTTTCAAAACACTTCAACTCTTGAGAATTGGGTACTGAGAGCAATTCTCTGAAGTCTGTGACGGACCTGCAGTACGGACCGTCACAGACATGACGGACCGTTGTGAGGTTCCGTTTCAGAACACTTCAACTCTTGAGAATTGGGTACTGAGAGCAATTCTCTGTCCGTTGTGACGGAAGTGCAGGACGGACCGTCGTAGGCACGACGGACCGTCACAGGTTGCGTAATCCCAGTCTGGGTCAAATTTCTGGGTAAGTTTTAAAGGGGAGTTTTGGACTATTCTTGCTATAATTATAAATTTTAGTGGGTCAATGTTAAAAACTCAAATCCTTGGGGGTGTAAAGGAGATGACCTTGAGTTACTTAGTGGGTGGTTTCCTCATCTTTTATACCTAATTATATGCTAAATTAGGGAAAAGAGAGAGAGTTTGGAAGAAGAAAAAATAGAGAGAACAAGGAGAAGAGAGGAACGATCTATAGAGAGAGACAACCAAGAGGAAACAAGAAGCTTGAGAGATTGCTTGCTTGATCAAGGAATCCTTGGTGAAGGTAAGGTTATGGTTTGATTACTATTCGTAGTAAACTCTTAATAGTTGAATGATATGTATTGGGTAGTATTGTAACCCTTCTATAAGTGCTTAATCTTATGCTTGCATGAATGTGATTAAGTGATTGTGATAATAAGCTTAATGAAGCTTTGAATCCAAAATCTTGAAGAACCCCTAATTC
>JABWTJ010000428.1:41735-88507 GCA_016801875.1 Solanum sitiens
GGATCGGGTGTCACGAACCGACACGTAGAATTAGGGGATCGGAGTGTCACGTTCCGACACATAGTATTAGGGGATCGGGTGTCACGAACCGACACGTAGAATTAGGGGATCGGAGTGTCACGTTCCGACACATAGTATTAGGGGATCGGGTGTCACGAACCGACACGTAGAATTAGGGGATCGGAGTATCACGTTCCGACACATAGTATTAGGGGATCGGGTGTCACGAACCGACAGGTAGAATTAGGGGATCGGAGTGTCACGTACCGACATATAGTATTAGGGGATCGGGTGTCACGAACCAATACGTAGAATTAGTGGATCGGAGTGTCACGTACCGACACATAGTAGTAGGGGATCGGAGTGTCACGTACCGACACAAGAGGAAGAAAGATAATGAATCTTGAGAGATGTTAATATACTCAATGTAATGAACCTAATTTCCCAAATGAGTGTGGTATTGAGGCTTGAGTCCTCATGGATGAACTTGGTAGTACTTATTGATGATTATAGTACTTGTTGCTACATGTTGAGTATTGTAGTTGATTTATGATATGAACTGATATATACTGTTTTCTATTTTGAGTTGGCCGATGATACCTACTCAGTACTTGTGTTTTGTACTGACCCCCTACTTGTTGTTTCTTTCTTTGTTATTTGGGGAATGCAGCAAACGTACCGTCGTCTTCAACTCAGCAGCAATTCTAGCCAGTCTTCACTACACCGGATTTCAGGGTGAGCTAATGCTTCTAGCTTGGACTGGATCTTCTCTTCAATGTCTTGATGCCTTGAACTTCCGGCATGGACTAGCCTTTTATTTATTTTAGCTTCTTAGATACTTTTAGATTTGTAACTTGAGGATAGATGTTCTTGTGATGATGACTTCCAGATTTTGGGGATAATGAGTTTTAAGTCTTCCGCTTTGTATTTTGTTCAATATGTTGGGGTTTTAGATTGGTTGGTTCGCTCACATAGTAGGATAAGTGTGGGTGCCACTCGCGGCTCGATTTTGGGTCGTGACACATTCGCTCATGTGGTCTATGTCAGTTAAGGCAACATGTTCCAAAAAGGTAAAATGAAGTAATGAAGTGAACTCTAACTAGGATGAACTAAGTGGTTTAGCTTAGTGTAGGTAGGGGTATGATACTCTATCTATAAATTGCACTAGTTAGCCTTGAGGGATGTCTTAGAAGGATGTTCTTATGTATGTACATGCTTATAAATGTAAATGATATGTATATGGTGATCATACATGTTAATGATACTATGTAATGTTGGTTTCACTTATGAACATGTGGTTGGTCTCTATTGCTAAAGTATGTTGATGTTTACTCTTAAAGATATAGTATGTAAACTAGGCATTGATTATGGTTCTTGTTGGGTTTACTTGGTTGAGTGAGGCTATGGGGCCTTACTTAGTCCTTGCACTGGTGGACTTAATAGGGGTTCATGAGTAATGGTCTTTCTTTGGGTATGATGTTATGAACTCTTATACATGCTTGTTGATATTATAACTTGATGATAGAATTGTCTTGATTATGTGCTCAATTATGTTGATATGTATGTTAACTTGACTAGACTTGGTATTGTTGGTCTTGTGATTGTACATGGTCTTGACTTAATGAATATGTGCTATTGAATTGTATTGGTTCTTGAATATGTATAAGGCTTTTCAAAGTAAATTTGCATACTTTAACAAAATGTCCCTCTTTGGTATGATATCTATGTTGTATGTGCATATGATCTTATACTTACTACAAGTGATGTGCTAACCCCATATCTCCCTTTGTCCCAAATATTTTAGGTTTCGGTGTTGAAGGGTTTGTAACCGTTTGCAAGGAAGGCTTGGAATCATTCTCCAAGTGGGTATGTCCTCAAGTCCGAGGATGATGCCTTGTTATTACTCTAGCTATGGTTCTTTGTTATAGTGTAAAGACAATTATTTCATTCATGTTGTTTCAAGATATTATTGTAATTCCTAAGTGGCATTTCTACATTTGTGTAAGGGCTTGTGCCCATGTGGTTGAATCTGTTTAGATGGTTTAATATGAGATATCCCTTTTACGACTATTTTATGTATCTTATATATGGATGTACCATAAAAGTAGAAGACTATGGAATCTTCTTATACGAACGGTCTATGTATACTCGATATGAATATATTATGTGTAAGCGAGAGGTCTAAGTAAACCTCATGAAGTAGTGTAGATGAAAAGTTTTTAAATTTTCCACATTTTTAACCTATGAATGTAATGATGAATCCTAAGAGGCTAGTCGTAGTCCTCTCCAAGGACGACGACACCGGTTACATCTAGGGGTACTTCCAAGATGTGACACCGGTTACATCTAGGGGGTACTTCCTAGATGTGACAGGGTAGCAAAAAGTCAAATTTTCTCCAAAAATCTTCAAGTAATATCAAGGTATCGGAACTCTTCACCTTTGTGATTACTTTCCCAAAGGTTTCTTCCAAAATTGATTTTCAAAAGATGAATTGAACATGAGTTTCTTTATAATCCGAAATTGACCTTTAAAATTGTCTTGTCCTTGATCTCTAATGATTATTATGGTTATATTATGATATATTATTGTTCAATTATGGCAGTTCTTGATTTTAAACCTACTATGTGGAAGAGGTGATGAATTGACCCCAATTCTCTAACCCTAGGTTATGAACTAGTGTATATTTCACATCCGGGGAGCACCCCTAGACGTAACCGGCGTCGTCATCCTCTTTTTAGACTAAGAATAGACTCTTAGCTTACATCATTACATTCATAGGTCAAAATGCGGAAAAATTTAAAACTTTTCATTACTTCTACATTGATGTTTACATAGACCTCTACAAACACATAATATATATTCATATCGAGTATACATAGACCCTTCGTATAAGAAGAATACATAGTCTTCTACTTTTATTACACATAGATATATAAGATACTTAACATAGTCTTAAAAGAGTGTCTCATCTCATAACCATCTAAAACAAGTGTATATTAATTTGGCATATCCCATACATCAATGTAATAATGCCACATATAGGCTATACAATTTATACCCAAATGAAAAGGAACAACATAAGAGTCTTAAAACTAAAACAACATTCATAAGCTCGATATTGACATTGCCCTCGGAAAGTGAAGACCTACCCAACTTGGATGATTGAGAAATTCCAAGTCTTCTTCAAAGTCGTCTCAAAAGCCCTTCAACGAACGGAACCTAAAATGTTGGGGAAAGGGAGAGAATGGGGTTAGCACATTACCTGTAATAAGTATGAGACCATATGCACATACAATATCAAGTCATGCTAAAAAGGGAAATTTCATTAAAACATGCTACTTTACATTTGGAATTCCTTATGCACATTCAAGAACCAATACATGTCATTAATACATATTCATCAAGTCAATACCATGAACTATACAAGACCCAACCACCTTAAGTCAAATGAAGTCATATGCATATCAACACACTTGAACCCATATTCAAATACAACTCTATCATCAAGTCATAACATCACAAGCATGAATAAGAGTTCATCACATTATAACAAAGCAAGACTACTACTCAGGACCCTCATTAAGTCCATTTGTACAATAACTAAGCAAAGCCCTATAACCTTACTTAATCAAGTAAACCTAACTAGAACCATAACCAATGTCCAACTTCACATACTATATCATTAAGAGTACATAACTTCATACTTTAGCAATATATATCAAACATATATTCACAAGTGAATTCAACATCATAAGGTGTAATCAACATGTAAGATCATCATATACATGAATAAGCATATACATACATAAGAACAACCTCATAACGCTTCCCTCAAGGCAAACTAGTGCAAGGCATAGGTAGAGTCCCATAACCCTTACCTAGGCTAAGTCAAACCTCTTAAGTCACCCTAGTTGGTTTGTACTTCATTACTACATTTTAGTTTATGGAACACTGGACTTAACCGACATAGACCACAACATCTAAGTGTAGAATCCGGCATTGTAAACACTTACACCGATGGAAGGTGGTCTACCGGCCAAAGTAGAACCAAACATAAACGTAGCTTTCTAGGTGGATCCACTAGCTAGTCTTCCTGTGGGTCCAACATAGTTTAAGGAACTAAGAGATAAGTATTCCCTCTCTACATGTCACTTGGCAATTGGATCCTCCTCTCATGAGAATCGATATGGTGAGTATCCCTTATAGGGGAGTCAACACCTCATCTGGAACTATAGGGTGAATCTTCCTCTATGGAAAGTCAACACCTCCCAATGTCAAGTTCTCTCGGTGCTAAGCTAGAGTCTCTTTTTAAATGTCTTTAATGTCTTTATTAGCAATCATAACTTAGTTTAGGTCATAGGGTCTATCCCTTATATAATCATCATCCTCATAGCTCAATAATAATTGCATGAGTATTGTCCTTTCATTAGAATTCACATAAGTGAGGTTATCACATTTACATGATCATTCATGATAAGGCACATTGGTAAGTCATCACCATCCTTATAACATTTACATCTTAGCCAACACCTCACAAACAATAGTCAAGACATTTCAATTCCACATCATACCAACCCTATCAATATTAATATAAGCTATACTTCAATTCAACATCATCCCTTAATCACAAGTAACCACAATTGAAATAAAGAATAGGGATGACAAGACTTACCAAGTCTCCTTCATAAGCCACCCTCAAGGTCTTACCATCAACCCTCAAACTGAACACATTAAGGGTGTAGTAACATCACACAATGGTAACCAACATGATAACAAGGCCAATTGAATCATTATACAACAACTCATACTAGTTTAGATCCTAGAATTTGAGGCTTAGATCAAGTTCACAATCTACTTAACATTCTAGGTCAATTACTCAATAACTAGCATAATTGGACTACAATATATCATAATCTACTCATGATTAGCATGATAAAAACATAGTATAGTAATCCATACTCTAACCAAACCAATTGCAACAATAATATACAATTCAATTCAAGATCACAACCTAGGGTTAAGGGGAAAAGGTGGTCTTCTACAAACTAGACCAATCCATCAAGAAATAACATAATTGAGTTATAATACAGGTTAATATATTCATAATAGCCAAAATAAATAATATACAAAATAATTTACAAGATCAATTTCGAGATTGGAAAAACACCCACATGAATTTCATACTTTTGAAATCAATTTGATGAAACCTTTTAAGGAAAGAGATCCCAAAGGTGAAAGGAATCTCATACCTTGGTTTTTGATAACGATTGGTGGAAAAAATTTGGTGATTAGATCCTTATAACCCAGCTTGACCTTGACTTCTATGGAGTTCGTTAACTTGAGAGAGAAAGAAGAGATGAGGAAGAGAGTTTGTGTTATGGAATTTATGAGAGCTTAGGTGTAAGATCCCGGAAATGACTTAGGTGAATCTATAGCCTAATATTGCCTTAATGATGTTCTAAGGTCCAAACATGGTCTATAATGTTATGTTGAGGCAGTGTCTAAGAGTTTAGGTGCATTGGAAGTCAAACGTCAAGGGACAACCAAGACGTTCGACGACTAAGTCACCAAAGTGCCTCATATGTGATAATATGTGTTTATGTGTGATTCATGAGGTTATTAGATCCTTAAATGATTTATTATAGTGTATTTAGGAAGTGCGTCAAGTTTCGTGAAGTTTTGAGGTCAAACGCTCAAGAACGTCCATGACGTTGGAAAGATGTGCCTTGAAATAACCTTGTGTGTGTAAGCATGTTTCATCGAGTTTTACGTGTTCGTTTTGCGTGAAATTCATGTGAGAGATATTAAAATCGTATACAATCATGTTGGGATTGGAAACGTCTGGGATAATATCCCCAAGGACCAACCAAGGGTCCTTGAGGAAGGACCCAACTAGTTGGCCAAAGATGCCTAGACAACCCACACTAACGGAGACAATCGACGCCCAGTGGGTCAGTCGACTCCCCCGTTGATGGGTGTCGTGGGTCAATAGATATCCCAGGGATCTCGATCTCCCAAAGGCAAGTATATGAACCAAACAACGAGAGGACAGAACGGTCAATTTGTGGACAAACTGTCCGTCGACTACCAACCGTCGATGGTACTGTCCCTGTGTGCAGCTTCACTGTAAGTTGAGGGGTGAAGTTGTAAATTCACTCCACGTCCAAATAAGAGGTTTGTCGGTTCCATAAGGGTTTATTTGGTATTCTAGACATGTATATATGTCTTTAACACTTAGAAGAATTCATTCTTTCAAATTAAAACCCCAAATTCTCTTAGAAATTCTTTAAAACTCCATTGAAGCCAAAAACTCAAGGAAGAGCTTGGATTGGAGATGTGATGTCACGACCGGAATCTAGACCATAGACGAGACCGGCATCGTTGACCTCTTAAAGGTCGCAGACAAGCCTACATACGTCATTCTTACTTCATCTAGGTTAATTTTAGCGGAAAATTTGAAACATTTTGTTTCTTATCATGCATAAAGGTCACATTCATAATGTTCACAATCAACCATCTAACATTATGATTATCTACTGAAAGAAATAGTTCAATACTGCATTAAATGTATAATTGCCAAAATGGCACTAATACAATGTCTGAAATAAAAACGGAAAGAAACACTAGTGGTACATACTCCACTATCTAAAGCCTATATCTAAGCTAGATAGTAACGGTAGACATCCTCTAAGGCATGAGGGCCTACCATGTCCAGATGAAGCACCAGTTTAGGATAGCTGCAACGTCAACCTGTAAGCTCTAGCGTCCACCTATACCTGCACCTAAAAATATAGAGTTGTATGGGATTAGTACACACTTGTACTAAGTATGGGTATATGAAAGCACACACCAAGGACATGCATGAGTAAGAATAACTCTTTCCTAACAACATGATTATGGAAAGTCAAGTTAGTGGACTTGCCAAATTGGGATTTGGAAAGTTAGTGAGCTTTCCAAATTTGGATTAGAAAAGTCAGTGAGCTTTCCAAATTTGGATTAGGAAAGTCAGTGAGCTTTCCAAATTTTGATTAGGAAAGTCATTCCATGAGAGTAACATGCATCATCATACTTACCATATTGCACACAACACATAACATCTTACACATAACACATATCATATTGCATATAGCACATAAAATCTTTCACATCATTCATTCATATGCCATGAGACCTTGGAATCATGGACTTGACATTAAGACTTCCCAAAATGAGGGCTCAACATATGGGACCTCAACTAGGGAGTCATCTTTAGCAAAGACAGAGTCTGCTTCATTCATTAATACGTACTTCATTTCTTTCATTCATAAGCTAGTGTAAACACAAGTTATACCTAGGATGTAGTTTAAGATTCTCATCGGATTTGCTGTGCAATGATCAAGAATAACTTAGTGTCATTACTTGAGTCTAGCTCACCTCTTGATTATCCTATCCTAACACCTTTGGTATCGTTCATTTCATTATGTGCATCATTTGAGGTTGGCCTCATTCATTCATTGGGAACTTTAACTTTAACCGACATATATCATGTGAGCATCATGAAATCCAGTGTCTCCCCCACACCAAAAAGAGGTGGAATCACCGGCCAAAGTGACCCAAAACATGCTAGCGTACATGGGAATTGAACCCCGCCAGATCCCTATATTGGCAATATAGGTTCGAAGACTAGGAGATAAGAGGAGACCCATACCCGGCATGCCGTACAGTCTCATCTCATGAGAGTTACATGAACCTCCGCCCTTCTTGAAAGAAGGCATCACCGCTCATAGCTAGTCTATCGGTGCTCAGTATAAAGTTCCATTTCATTCAACTCATACGTAATGGAAGCTGGCTTCTAATATGAAGACATCATAGCTCAATAGATGATTTCTCATCTCATCATTAGTATTAAGTATACATTATTCTCAATACTTTCATTAGAGTGTTCATAGAGACTGGTCTCTTCATTAACTTTACACTCTCATAGGTGAGTACGTTTTGGTAACATTTACTTAGGCTCATTTGAGAGCACATTTGCTCTTCATAATTACTCACCCCTTTATACGTAAATGTTCATTTCATCATATGCCAATGCACTTGGCCATTTGTGTGTTTCACACTCTTACTTAACCCTTCTAGGGTTTCATCATTTCATTACATAATATTCATTTCATCGTATGCCAATACTCTTGGCCATTTAGTGTGTCTTACACTCGTAATTAACCATTCTAGGTTTACATCATTTCATTACATACATCTTAGGTTCACTTATTTTTAAACGTATGTTAGACTTATGGGTCTATACATACAAGCCATGAGGCTTCATTCATAGTTCGTTTAAGTGATTCATATCTTCCTAAGATTATGTGGTACAAGACTTATGCATCTTGTATGTATGCCAAGATCTCGATTTTGATCTAAGTAGGTAGAATTATTCTTGAATATTTAATTCACGTATGACTTATGTATCAATACGGAATTGGGGCAAGGGAACCTGGTTTCGAATCCCTTGGACAACACTTTACATTTTTCTTTTTTATTTAATTTTGGTCCACATGACATTTGGAACCTAGATCGAGCCCCAATATCAACATTTCCTTTTTATTTCTTCCCTTTGAAATTCTCTTCCTTGGCTAAGGGTTTGTGGGATCGAACCCCCATAGACCCTTTTATTTTTTTATTTATTTTTCCTTGACTATCTTGAGTTGACCATGAGGTTGTGGGATCAAACCCCCACAACCTCACTTTATTTTTCTTGTAATTCTCCTTTACTTCCTAGAGGTCGTGGGTTCGATTCCCATGCCTCACATTTCTTTTCTTTACATTTTCTTTTACTTCTCCTTTACTGCTTAGAGGTCGTGGGTAGATTCCCACGCCTCACATTTCTTTTCTTTACATTTTCTTGTAATTCTCCCTTACTTCCTAGAGGTCGTGGGTTCGATTCCCACGCCTCACATTTCTTTTCTTTTCATTTTTTCCTTAAGATGTCTGAGAGGTTGTGGGTTCGAATCCCACTCCTCTCATTTCTTATTGTTCATAGCTTATTTTCCAGCCAAGACCATGGTTCGAATCCCCTTCACCACATTTCTTTTTACTTCTTTATTTTCATGCTTTTTAACATGGTGAGGTCACGGGTTCAATACTCCATGACCTCACTTGTTTTAATTCATTTTTCACAACATTTTGAACCCTCTTAACTTGACCGAAATTCATCACTTGAAGCTGGAAATATTAATCACATTTTGCAGCCTTCTTTCTTCAACAGTTATAGGTAAATTCATAGGGTAATTCATAGATCATTTAATACATTCTTAGGTGCATTTTTCATGGATTCGTTTAGCCAAGAGATTATCATTCAAATCAGCCACATTTCAACTCATATGAACATCACGATTTACATCAACATTTGTACATGAAATATAAAGAACTATCATGCCATTTCAAGTCCTAAACCATGACAAATAGCCACGGCAACACACATAAACACACGTAGTTACATTTTCGGAAAACATCAACATAAGTCACATAATTCCAAACATACATATAAACACATAATCATCACGAAAACACGTTTCATCCCTAGTTTTCTACCAGAAAACATAACCAACCTATGATTCAATGGGAGCTAGTGACAGGGACATGCAACGGAGAACAATCCTAGTTTTCAGATTAGAATTGACTGAATCTTAAGGGGTCTCTTGGGAAAGGGACCAAGATAGAAGAAAACCCATACCTATTATGACGTTCAAACCTTGAAGTTTCTGCCCAAACCTTCTCCAACACTCACGTCCAAAACCAAGTTTCAACACCAAACTTTCGACGGAAAACCCTCCCTTTGCCTAATGTATTTTGCTTAGCGTTTGATTTTATTTTTCGTAGTGAGTTCTTCAAGTGTGAAGAACTTTAGTAAATTTTCTATTCTTGTAGGTTATTTGGCAGAGAGAACACGTGAGAAAGAAGAGAGAATGGTCGTGGATGTTGAGGAGATAAACGTGAGAGAGTGAGAGTTTTATTAGGCTTAGGAGTCTAGTTTAGGACTTAGTCAAATAAGGTTTAGTTAAATATAAAAAAAATCTGATTTCCTTTTATTTAAATCAGCCAATAAATAATGAATATTAATTAATTACATTAATTTACCAACTTAAATAAAAAACAAATTTATTTCATTGCTTCCACCTAGGTTAGAACCCGGGTGGAGCAAGACTTCAAGCTTAGAACCCATTTTCGGCCCTCTCTCTCCAAAATGGCCCTCCGCCTTATTAATTAAATAATTAATTATGTATTTAGTGTAATTACGATACTATCCTTAACCTGGAAAAAGACCATTTTACCCCTAGACCCTCCAAACCTAAGATTTTCCCTTTTTATGTCCGGTAAAGACTCATTCGAGTAAATCTTCGTATTCGAGAGCCCTACATGGATGGACCCAACCTTTCCTAGCTCAACTAACTCCCCAAGTTAGTTGGCTTGGCTGTAGAAAGGGTTAAGAGGTCTGGTTCTATGCGGATCAATCCGTGTGAACCCGGTCTAATCGTAGGCATTCTAGACACATTAAGCATTACTTAGCATATCCATTTTTTTAGGGTTGTTACATTATCCCACCCTTAGGAACATTCGTCCCCGAATGACACTACTCTTTACTAGCAATAAGTAAGTCATCTATAGAAAGTATGCATACATAGGTAATTCAATACTCCTCATTGGTGAATATCTGATTCACATATTAACATGATGGTGCACATCCTTGAAACCTTCTAATAGCTTCACAATAATAGACTAAGGAACCCTTTCCTAAACTAGTCTCATCCAAAGCATACAACATAAGTAAACATATAAGTCATACAAATTAGCAACCAACATGATGACTCAAGCATATTAACCTCATACTAGTGCATAAACACCATACACAGTCAAATACATGAAAGACTAATTAAGGCTACGCACCCGAGACTTCACCAGAAGTGCCTTCCCCTGCACCCCTAGACTTGAGTGCGAAGAATCGTTGCCTCTTTGGAGCCTCTTCACTTGTACCATTAGGCTGAACTCTCTCCTTCCATTGTTCTTGACTTCTCCTATTCAGACAATTCTTAACCATGTGACCCGGTTTTCCACAACTGTAACAAGCGTTAGATCCCATCATACACTCTCCTCCATGCAGTTTGCCACACTTCCTGCAAGGTGGCCTCTCCTGAGGTGTATCTACTTCATTGTTTCTCTTAACTTTGGACTCAGAATCCCTATCATAGAGACCCTTGGATGAACTTGACTCCCCTTAGTGGGAGAGTCCCTTCTTAAACCTGGGCTGCTCATGGACGCCAATATTGTTTATGTGGCCTCCATGGCTGGGACCAGCCTGATCTTAAGGCTTAGGCCTCCTAGCATCACGAACGCCCCTCTTCTTGCGTCTGTCCTCTACCTGCTGGACATGCACCATCAACCTAGAGAGGTCCATGTTATCATGGAGCATCGCAAACCGACACTCCTCCTCAAGATCTCCGTTGATTCCTGTGAGGAACCTGCTCATCTCATCCTTGCTATTAGATACAAGGGAAGTAGCATACCTGGATAGTTTAACAAACTTCAGTAATCATCTCATCCTTGTTGTTAGATACAAAGGAAAGTAGCATACCTGGATAGTTTAACAAACTTCAGGGAATACTCCCTGACTGTCATTGATCCCTACTCAAGGTTGATAAACTCCTAAACCTTTTCCTTCCTCATCTCCTTGGGAAAGAATCTTTCCAGGAAGGCATTCTTAAACAGCTCCCAAGTGACCGGAACTCCGCCCAAAGCTCGGCTATACTGCAACATCTTGCACCAAGTCTGTGCAACATCCTTGAGTTGATAGGAAGCCAACTCTGCTTTCTCAGCATCTGTGGCCCCCATTGCCACCAAAATCTTATGCACTTCATCCACAAACTCCTGGGATCCTATGAAGTTTTAGACCCCGTGAAAATAGGAGGATTCATCCTCTTGAAGTCTATTAGCCTGTCAGTCATGCTACGAACCGGTGGGTTCTCCCTCTGAACATTCTGCTAGTTGACCTGGGCAGTCATGGCCTTGGCCTGCATAGTGATGGCCTGTGCCATCTGGGCTAGATATGCCCGCACCTCCGCATCAGTCAACCCAGCTGGGTTAACCGGCATAGCCACTCCTTCAGCTGGAGCCTAGGGTGGAACCTGATTGTCCCCAGTAGCTGCACCTCCTCTCCTCTGACTAATGGTTCTCCTAGTATTCATTCTCTAAAAACAACAAATATTGATGTTAGACACGATCATAACACCAAGAAATCAGACATTATGAAAAGCACGATAATATTAGAAGAAGGGAGATTTTCCTACGCATCATGCAGTCTCTAATTCAGGATAGTGGTGCACTTCACTACCATGACTTAGAAACTTCTCAATGTGGTTGATGTGAACTTATTACCCTCGTAATTTAACCTAGTTATCTGATACCAACTTTGTCACGACCGGAATCTAGACCCCAGACTAGACCGACGTCATTGACCTGTCAGAGGTCGCATACAAGTCTACATACGTCATTCTTACTTCATTTAGGTTATTTTAGCGGAAAATTTGAAATTTTTTGTTTCTTATCATGCATAAAGGTCATTCTACTTACATTCATAATTTCACAATTAACCATTTAACATTAAGATTATCAACTGAAAGAAATAGTTCAATAGTGCATTAAATGTATAATTGCCAAAATGGCACCAATACAATGTCTGAAATAAAAATGAAAAGAAACACTAGTGGTACATACTCCACTAGCTAAAGCCTACATCTAATCTAGATAGTAACGGTAGACATCCTCGAAAGCATGAGGTCCTACCAAGTATGGATGAAGCTCCACGTTCGGATAGCTGCAACGTCAACTTGTAAGCTCTAGCATCCACCTATGCCTGCACCTAAAAATATAGAGTTGTGTGGGATTAGTACACACTTGTACTAAGTATGGGTATATGCAAGCACACACAAAGGACATGCATGAGTAAGAATAGCTTTTCCTAACAACATGATTATGGAAAGTCAAGTCAGTGGACTTGCCAAATTGGGATTAGGAAAGTTAGTGAGCTTTCCAAATTTGGATTAGGAAAGTCAGCGAGCTTTCCAAATTTTGATTAGGAAAGTCAGTGAGCTTTCCAAATTTGGATTAGGAAAGTCATGCCATGAGAGTAACATGCATCATCATACGTATCATATTATACACAACACATAACATCTTACACATAGCACATATCATATTGCATATAGCACATAACATCTTTCATATCATTCATTCATATGCCATGAGACCTTGGAATCATGGACTTGACATTAAGACTTCCCAAAATGAGGGCTCAACATATGGGAACTCAACTAGGGAGTCTTCTTTAGCAAACACAGAGTCTTCTTCATTCATTCATACGTACTTCATTTCATTAATTCATAAGCTAGTATAAACACCAGCTATACCTAGGTTGTAGTTTAAGACTCTCATCGAGTTTGCTGTGCAATGATCAAGAATAACCTAGTGTCATTACTTGAGTCTAGCTAACCTCTTGATTATCCTATCCTAACACCTTTGGTATCGTTCATTTCATTATGTGCATCATTTGAGGCTGGCCTCATTCATTCATTGGGAACTTTAACTTTAACCGACATATATCATGTGAGCATCATGAAATCCAGTGTCTCCCCCACACCAAAAAGAGGTGGAATCACCGGCCAAAGTGACCCAAAACATGCTAGCGTACATGGGAATTGAACCCCGCTAGATCCCTATATTGGAAATATAGGTTCGAAGACTAGGAGATATAAAGAGACCCATACCCGGCATGCCGGACAGTCTCATCTCATGAGAGTTACGTGAACCTCCGCCCTTCCCGAAAGAAGGCATCACCGCTCATAGCTAGTCTATCGGTGCTCAGCATAAAACTCCATTTCATTCAACTCATATGTCATGGAAATTGGCTTCTCATATGAGGACATCATAGCTCAAAAGATGATTTCTTATCTCATCATTAGTATTAAGTATACATTATTCTCTATACTTTCATTAGATTATTCATAGAGACTGGTCTCTTTATTAACTTTACACTCTCATAGGTGAGTACGTTTTGGTAACATTTACTTAGGCTCATTTGAGATTGCTCTCATCATTCACATTATCCTATTATCATGTTGTCACCACATTCATTAACATTAGCACATTTGCTCTTCATAATTACTCACCCCTTTATGCGTGAATGTTCATTTCATCATATGCCAATGCACTTGGCCATTTGTGTGTTTCATACTCTTACTTAACCCTTTTAAGGTTTCATCATTTCATTACATAATATTCATTTCATTGTATGCCAATACACTTGGCCATTTAGTGTGTTTTACACTCGTAATTAACTATTCTAGGTTTACATCATTTCATTACATACATCTTAGGTTCACTTATTTTTAAATGTATGTTAGACTTATGGGTCTACACATACAAGCCATGAGGCTTCATTCATAGTTCGTTTAAGTGATTCATATCTTTTTAAGATTATGTGGTACAAGACTTATGCATCTTGTATGTATGCCAAGTTCTCAATTTCGATCAAAGTAGGCAGCATTATTCTTGAATATTTAATTCACGCATGACTTATGTATCAATACGGAATTTGGGCAAGGGAACCCGGTATCGAACCCCTCGGACAACACTTTACATTTTTCTTTTTTATTTAATTTCGTTCCACATGACATTGGGATCCTAGATCGAGCCCCAACATCAATATTTCCTTTTTATTTCTTCCCTTTGAAATTCTCTTCCTTGGCCGAGGGTTTGTGGGATCGAACCCCCACAGCCCCTTTTATTTTTTTATTTATTTTTCCTTGACACTCTTGAGTTGACCATGAAGTTGTGGGATCAAACCCCCAAAGACTCACTTTATTTTTCTTGTAATTCTCCTTTACTGCCTAGAGGTCGTGGGTTCGATTCCCACGCCTCACATTTCTTTTCTTTATATTTTCTTTTGCTTCTCCTTTACTTCCTAGAGGTCGTGGGTTCGATTCCCACGCCTCACATTTCTTTTCTTTACATTTTCTTTTAATTCTCCCTACTGCCTAGAGGTCGTGGGTTCGATTCCCACGCCTCACATTTCTTTTCTATTCATTTTTTCCTTAAGCTGTCTGAGAGGTTGTGGGTTCGAATCCCACTCCTCTCATTTCTTATTTTTCATAGATTATTTTCCAGCCAAGACCATGGTTCGAATCCCCTTCACCACATTTCTTTTTACTTCTTTATTTTTATGGTTTTTAACATGGTGAGGTCACGGGTTCAATCCTCCATGACCTCACTTGTTTTATTTCATTTTTCACAACATTTTAAACCCTCTTAACTTGACCGAAATTCATCACTTGAAGCTGGAAATTTTAATCACATTTTGCAGCCATATTTCTTCACATTTATACGTAAATTCATAGGGTAATTCGTAGATCATTTAATACGTTCTTAGGTGCATTTTTCATGGATTCGTTTAGCCAAGAGATTATCATTAAAATCAGCCACATTTCAACTCATATGAACATCACGATTTACATAAACATGTGTACATGAAATATAAAGAACTATCATGCCATTTCAAGTCCTAAACCATGACAAATAGCCACGGCAACACACACAAACACACGTAGTTACATTTTCGGAAAACATCAACATAAGTCACATAATTCCAAACATACATATAAACACATAATCATCACGAAAACACGTTTAATCCCTAGTTTTCTACCAGCAAACATTACCAACCTATGATTCAATGGGAGCTAGTGACAGGGACATGCAACAGGGAACAATCCTAGTTTTTGGAATAGAATTGACTGAATCTTAAGGGGTCTCTTGGGAAGGGGACCAAGAGAGAAGAAAACCCATACCTTTTATGACGTTCAAACCTTGAAGTTGCTGCCCAAACCTTCTCCAACACTCACGTCCAAAACCAAGTTTCAACACCAAACTTTTGATGGAAAACCATCCCTTTTCCTAACATATTTTGCTTAGCATTTGATTTTATTATTCATTGTGAGTTCTTAAAGTGTGAAGAACTTTAGTAAATTTTCTTTTCTTGTAGGTTATTTTGGCAGAGAGAACACGTGAGAAAGAAGAGAGAATGGTCGTGGATGTTGAGGAGATATACGTGACAGAGTGAGATTTTTATTAGGCTTAGGAGTCTAGTTTAGGACTTAGTCAAATAAGTTTTAGTTAAATATAAAAAAACTCTTATTTCCTTTTATTTTAAATCAGCCAATAAATAATAAATATTGATTGATTACATTAATTTACCAACTTAAATAAAAAACAAATTTAATTTATTGCTTCCACCTAGGTTCGAACCCTGGTGGAGCAAGATTTCACTCTCATAACCCATTTTTGGCCCTCTCTCCCCAAAATGCCCCTCCACATTATTAATTAAATAATTAATTATATATTTAGTGTAATTACTATACTATCCTTAGCCTGGAAAAAGACCATTTTACCCCTAGACCCTCCAAACCTAAGATTTTCCCTTTTTATGTCCAATAAAGACTCATTCGAATAAATCTTCGTATTCGAGAGCCCGACATGGATGGACCCAAACTTTACTAACTCAACTAACTCCCCAAGTTAGTTGGCTTGGCTGTAGCAAGGGTTCAGAGGCCTGGTTCTACGCACATCAATCCGTGTGAACCCGGTCAAATCATAGGCATTCTAGACACATTAAGCATTACTTAGCATATCCACTTTTTTAGGGTTGTTACATGTGATTGGTTATTCTTCATCAAATTGGAGGATGAACATCATTGAGGTATGTTTTTTTATCCTTCAAACTCTATTTATGAAGGAGCCCAAATTCAAAGATGTTTTCTAAAGTTTTCCAAGTTGAATTGTCCTATTTCATGATCTATCCATGGGTTCTTGCATTAAAGGGTTTTAATAATTGAATATTGATTGAATTGTTGTTATTAAGATGATTTTAACTCAATTGACCTATGAACCCATGCAATTGATGAACCCTAGTTTTTGACTACTTTATGGGTTAAGTGATATTGTCTTAGTGTATATGAATTATAGTGTGGTTTTCTATATGCTATTGAATGATGTAAAAATTGTATTCAATTGATATCTAATTGGTCTTTGATTGATAAATCCATATTGAATTGAATTAGATTCATTAAGTATTATGATTTATGTATTGAATTGATATTCATGGCCATGGGTAAGGGACTTATGGTATTGAATTGGATGATTCTGACATGGATTGAAGTAGATAGAGTGGATTGGTAGTACGCTTCCCTAATACTCTTTATTTTTTTATTATTTTGTTTGAATTATGTTGTGATTGGTATAGACCACTCATGGCTGAGGTGTTAAGTGATTGATGTGTCCATATTGGCATTATTTTAAGTATTATGATGAACATGACCTTGTCGGCACTACTTGAAGGATTGTGATGATTTGTGTAGTTGATTATTTGAAGTATGATCATATCTACCTATATCTGATTAATGAGAAAGTATGTGTTTATTCTATTGATGCTATTTAGGTGATCATGTTAGACTTATGACTATGTGTTCATGTGTGTAGTCTTAGAGTTGATGCATGATTGTTCCTAATTGACTATATGAGTCTATGATGGTTATATTGATGATGAAATAGTAGTGTATAGGATGAGTTAAATATGATAATGATTATTTCTACGTGCTTCTAGAATGACATGTAATATGTGCTAAAGTGAAGTATGTTGTGTCTTGTTTAGGTAGACTTGTGTCCCTTACTTGATACATGTATGAAAGTGAATATTTGATGTCTTCACTTAGGAAGATAAATCATCTTAGTCTTGAATGTATGAATGATATGTGAGACCTTGAATGATGATAAGAGGGTTCTTTATGTGAAACCTTGAACAGAATGATAAGGCTATGAAACTTGAAGTCGAAAGCCGTAATGGTATCCTTCTTGTAATGAATGATATACTTAAGGTTGATTGGATGGAACGACATCATATTAATCCTTAGGAAAGTCATGATGAGCTTCTTGTCGCCATTGTAAGGCAGCCCTAGGGGTCCTCTTTGGTAGGATATATGTAATTGGGTTATGAACATGATATGGAACCCTTTTGTATGAAACTTAATGTGAACCCTTTTGCTCCCATAGGATTACTAGCTAGTGGATCCACCTAGATGCTATGTTCATGTTTTGGTACTACATTGGAAAGAAGTCCACCTTCTTTTGGTGTAGGGTTTCATGACACTAGATTCCATATTTAGCTCATGTGGTCTATGTCGGTTAAGGAAAGTGTTCCCGATAGTGAAATGGAACAATATAGTGACCACTAACTAGGAGGACTCAAGGGGTTTGACTTAGTCTGTTTAGGGTTATGGGACTTTACCTACACATTCAACTAGTTGACCTTGAGGGAAGTCCTAGAAGGATGTTCCTATATTCTTATGTTCTTATGTTCTTATAAAGTAAATCATATGTATATGTTGAATTTACATGTTGATGATACTATATGATGTTGGTCTCACTTATGAACATGTTATTGGTATATTGCTAAATATGATTATGAATACTCATGATGCTATGTTATATGAAGTTATACCTTATTTGTGATCCTTTTGTTGGTTTACTCAGTTGAGTGGGGTTATGGGGCTTCTTTTGATCATTGCACTAGTAATATTTGTAAGGGGTTATGAATAAGGGTTTTACTTATGTTGTAATGTTATGAACTCTTATATATGCCTTGTTGTTATAACATAATGTTGGAGTTGCTTTGGCTATGGATTCTTATATGCTATACACATGTTTGACTTGATTTAACTTGATGATGTTGGTCTTATTTTGAACATGCTATTGTCTTAAAGAATATATGATTATTGTCTTATATGTGTTCATGGTTGTGACTAAGACTTTTCAAAGTAACTTAGCATGGTTTTGAACAATTGTACCCTTTAGCATGATTTCTATTTTTATGTGTGCACATGTTTCAATACTTAGTTCAAGTGGTGTACTAACATATATTTTTTCCCTTTTCCCATATAATGTATGTTCGGGCCGTTGAAGTATTGAGGCTACTTTGAAAGAGGATTGGATATCTTTCTCCAAGTGTGGGTAGGTCTTAAAGGTCTGAGGATGATGCATTTTCCTATTCTACCTATGTGACTTGCTATATTCTTAAGATATTCATTTCAATCTTATTGATCAAGCAATTGTTGTAAGCCCTAAGTGGCAATTATACATTTGTGTAAGGGCTATGGCAGAATTGTTCTATTTCACTTTAGATGGTATTATATGAGACATCCCTATTAGACTATATGTTGTATATTGTATATGTGGCATAAAAGAAGAAGTCTATGTAATCTTCCTATGCGAGGAGTCTCACTAAACTCCCTATATATATATACATATATATTACACGTAAGCGAGAGGTCAATGTTAACCTCATGATATAGAAGTATATGAAAAGTTTTAATTTTCTGCACTTTTTAACCTGTGATATGTAATGACGAATGCTAAGAGGCTAGTCTTAGTACTCTCAAAGGAAGACGACGCTGGTTACGTCTAGGGGGTGCTCCCCGGATGTGAAAAACATGTATCAGAGAATGAGGTTGAATATCTTTAGGATCGATGTCTCATTAAACCACGTCTATATAGATTCTTATTCATAATTGTGAAGTGTGCCACACTTATGAATGAGAGACTATGTGATGGTTAAGAAATTAACATCTTCTTGTACTCCTATGTCATGCCTCTAGAGTCTTACTTTACGTTTTATTTCACCTAAACCTTTTATTGTTGTTATAGGTAGGACTACTAGAAGGGCAAAGGCAAGAAGGGCCGAAGAAGGGACTGCTAATGATGTAGCTCATAACAACCAAGCTCTTCCGCAAGATAATCAAGTGCCTCCACTTGATCAAGTTCATATGGGTGATAAAGTTCGGTTGTTCCTCCACCTATAACGGATGGAGAGATAAGGTAGACCTTTCTCAATTTGTCCCTCGCCATGATCTCTCAAGCTAATGCCGTCACTTCACATGTTCAAGCTATGACAACCCAAGTGAATCAGGAGGTTGGACCCCGTATGCCTCCACATGCTAGCACTATGGCTTCTCATTTGAGAGACTTTACTAGGATGAACCCACCTATGTTCTTCGGGTCAAAAGTAGATGCAGACCCTCAAGACTTTCTTGGTGAAGTTTATAAGATCCTATTTGCTATAGGTGTGACTTCGAATGTGAAGGCCGAGTTGGCGGCCTATAGACTCAACGATGAGGCCCAAACTTGGTACACATAATGGAGGGATAATAGAGTATTAAGAGGTTTTTCATTTACTTGGTAGATCTTCAAGAGGGCCTTCCTTGATAGGTTCTTTCCTAGAGAGTTGAGGGAAGCTAAGGTGGAAGAATTCATCAGTATTCTTGAAAGAGGTATGAGTGTACTTGACTATTCTTTGAAGTTTACTAAATTTTCCAAGTATTCTCCATCCTTGGTGTCTAACCCAAGGGATGAGACAAGTCACATTCTTACGGGATTGTCCGATGACTTGGTGGAAGAATGTGGTTCGGCTGAGCTTCATGATAATATGAATATCTCTCGTCTAATGGTTCATGCTATACAAGTGGAAGAAAGTAGACTAAGGAGGAACAATAGAGAGGCCAAGAGGGACAAGTCTTATGAAGGTGGTTCTTCAAAGAGAAGGTTGGAAATCCAGGACAAGCCTAGATTCAAGATGAGGTTCTCCAATCAAGTTCTTTCCAATTTTCCCAAAGGCACGTGATGATTTTGCGTCTAACCCTAAGTATCAAAATGGAATAGGTACTAATTCACCAAGTAAGAAGTCAACTAGTGTAAAGTGTGGCAAGAAACATACGCGGGAATGACTAGCTGGGACGGGCAATTGCTTTGGGTGTGGAAAGAGTGGATACAAAGTTAGAGATTGCCCTAATGTGAAGGGGCAAGACAAGGGGAGTGGGCAAGCTAGAGCAAGTGGTTTCAATGTTGATGCTCAAAGAAAGAATCTCTTTTATGCTCTTCGCTCTAGGGGTGGAAAAGAGAGTTTTCCCAATGTGGTGATCGGTTTGTTACAAGTCTTCTATATTGATGTTTATGCTTTAATTGATCGTTGTGCTACATTATCTTTTGTTAATCTATTGGTAGCTATAAATTTTTATATTTTTCCTGATGTCCTAAATGAACCTTTTATGATAACTACCCCGTTAGGTGATTCGGTGGTTGCAAAGAAGGTATAACGAAATTGTCCTATAATGTTGCCCAATAGAGTTACTCATTCGAAGACCCCTAAAATGAGTTAAGGTGTATAGAGCCTCACATGTGCCTATAAGGCAATTAAGATGTTAATTAAGTGTTTTAAAGTATGCATGAGTGACTTGAAGTCATGTGGAAGTCGAACGTCAAGGAACAACCAAGACATTCGACGACTATTCACCAAGAGGCCTTAGATGTTTCTATGTGATTATATGTGTGTCATTGGATTATAAAGTCCTTATATGAGTAATAATGATGTTTATAGGAATTATGTTGAGTTTCATGAAGTTTGGAGGTCAAGCGTCCAAGAACGTCCAAGACGTTTGAAAGTTAGCCTTTGAGACGTGCATATGTCTCTTGAGTGTGCCTAGCATGTTTGGACGTGTTGAGAGTATTTGTTTTGGGTGAAACTGATGTGGAAGGTCCTCCACTAGTTAAGGTTTATATTTACATCGGAAACGTCCAGGTACGACTTTCCAAGGGCCCCGCAAAAAGCCCTCAAGGAGGACCAAAGGTTGTCGAGACACTGCCTTGACAGTGTCAATCGACGAGCCATCAGTCGACGCCTCGCGTCTCAATGGATGCCCCGTCTATGGGAGGCTTCGCTCAACACTTAGAAGTGTGAGCTGAGTTGTAACACCCTAAAACGAACTAAGGTGAACTAGAGCTTCGTTATTGTTTCTTCAGTTAATTTTGTAATAAAATGAGTTATATTAGTGTCCTTAGGCAGTGTGTGAAGTTTGGTTAAGTATGGAGGTAAAACATCCAAGAACGTTCATGATGTTCGGACGGTGAGCCTTTGAAAGTGCTTGTGTGTTCTCATGTGTACTGAGTTTTACGAGTTTGTTTTGTTTGAAATTTGTGTGAGATATTCCTAAGGACTAGAAGAATATGTTTAGGGGTTTAACGTCCGGGTATGACCCCACCTAGGACCCACGACGGTCCCTAGAAGAGGACCCTTTCTCTTGGAAAGAAGCTGCCAAGTAGTGACCAAATGACGGCCACAAGGGACGGACCATTGGTCAAACGAAGGCCCGTATACCTTGGGATTCGATTGGCCCTTAAATGTCTTAATTACCTACACAAGCGGAATCCCTAACCCCCATCGATGGACCTCCACCAATGGGCCGTCGATGGACAAACGGTCCGTTGGTTGGAGTTATCTGTAAACATGCCAAAAAGTTGTAGCTTTTTCTGTTTTGACTTGGGGTGCTTGGTAAATTCACCCCAAGTCTTTTATGACCCTAGGATGATATTTTGAGGGTTTTTAAGTTATATTAGATTAGTTTTATGTCCTAGACCTAGACAACACTCCTCACTTCAAATATTCAAACTCTCTCTCCAAAAACAAACTCTCTCAAAGTCACCATTGGAGCTAAGACTCAAGAAAGAGCTAGGAGGGATGTTTGGACGTGTTTCTTCATCAAAATTAGTGGTTTTCCTTATCATTGAGGTATGGTAGTCATCCTTGAACCCGATTCCATTCAAGGAGTCATTTCTAAAAGATTTCAAAAAGGGTTTTCAACCTTCTTGTTTTGATTCTAAGCATGGGTCTTCATGTAAAAGTATTTTAATGATTAAAATATGTTTCTTCTAGTATTAATTGATGATTTAATGTCAAAACCCTAATGAACTCATCTATATGCATATTTCCAACTTTTAGCTTAAGAAATGGGTTAAATGAGCATGATTGTGTATTGTTTGAGTTTTGGTTTCCTTATGTCGTTGTTATTGTTTAGCTACTGCCGTAAGGGCCACATTATGATGTAATATTGAAGAATTCATTATAGGTGGTGAAAGCTTTAAATGGTGAGTTGGTTTTATTGTATAACTCTTATTATGAAATTCTCTTGAGTGGTATGGTCCACCTTCTTGGTGGCGGTGTTTACTTGTTGTATTTGGATATATTTTTCATGTATTGTGAGTAATGGCTTTGAAGGCCGAATGTGTGAAATGAAGTGATAGTGAATATGGTTTTTGTAATGTGTATTATGAAGCTCGAATTGCTGGTTTTGCTTAAATTATGCCTAAATGAAGCAAGTGTATATGTTGAGCATGTTAAAGTGTGTAGTGTGATGAATGAAGATCTAAGCATGTATAGAAATTAATGTAAATGAAATGATGCTTATGTGCAAGGTGTGTTCACATGTGCGCACACTCACACTTGAATGAATGAATGAAGCTAAGTTAGGTAAAAAGGGGAGTTTTGGGGTGAACACTCTTCGTGAGTTGAGATGAAGTGTTTTGTAGCAACCTCACTACATTCTAAGAGCTTTCACAATAGGTCGGAGGATGAATACCCTTCGTGAGTTGAGATGTGGTGTTCACTAGTTATGCTTAACCTATAGTATATAATATTGAGAATTCGTGAGAAATTATGCTTAGCACCGAGAGGATATGAAGAAGGGGTGGTTACACTTCATGAGTTGAGATGTTGTATTCCAATGTAATTCTTGAGATGAGTACTCCTCATTAATAGAGAATGAGTTACTTAGTAGCAATCTCTGTATCCCTTAACTATGCGCCCACATAGGTGTAGCTTTTGGGAATGCCATGTAAAAGCTACGAAAATGACCTTACTCTAGGCAAGTGAGGATCCCTTATCCAATAGGGGTTAATATTGGTATTCCATGTCTAGCTCTCATGGTCTATGTCGGTTTAGCTAACCCCCACTAAAGTAATGGAAGTACTAAGTCTTCTAAAAGAGTGTACTACATAGGGTAGGTAGTCTAATGGGACACTATCTATCCATTGCACTAAGTAGGCATTCCAAAATTGAAGTCTTAGTGGGTCTTATATGAATTTAATGAGCTAATTCTTCTGAAAGAGTGTACTACTTAGGGTAGGTGTTGGAATGGGACAATATCTACTCATTTCACTAAGTATGCATTCCGAAAGGGAAGTGTTTGTGTGTTGTTTGAGTGTTCTGCTAATGTTTGGTCATTGAGTGGGGATTTGTTCTCCAGAGGTGAGTAACCCTAGAACGGGGTAGCCTTGGGGATCACCTAGGTGTATTGAAGGAAGTATATGGGCGTTTTCTTCATGTCTTACCTTGGCAGGTCTTAGTATAACCTTATCTAGGGAATCTCCTACGTAAATGAGTTTACTTCTTCTTGGCTTAACTTTGGGAGTTCACTGTTTTGGGATTAGATGGTTCACTGTAAAGTCTAAAATGAATTCACTGTAATGTTTCACTGTGTTCACTGTAAGGTTTCTTAATGTTACTATAAAGTGTTTTTTGCTTCTAAAATTATGAGAGTTCTACTTTATGTGCTAAATGATGATTCTTGTACTATTTCAACTCTTAAATCATGAAGATTTTATTATTTTGGCATGAAAGCTTATTTTACTAAAATGTCCCTTTTTACATGTTGTCGCATATGCCATACTTCGTACATTATTTTGTACTAACCCCATAATTTTCTATACTTAATAAGTATAGGTTAGAGGCTTTTGAAGACTAGAAGGCGAAGCTTGAGAATCTACTCTCTCAAGGCAAAGTATGTCCTCATATATCCGATGGCATAGTCTTAATTTCTTAGTGCTATCTTTAAGACATAATGTCTATTTCTTTTAAATGTAAAGGGCCCTGTCCCTAAGATTATATATGTCATGTCTTTAAGTTATCTTGTGAAGACGAGATCATTCAGTAGCTTTTATGAAAGATGTTCCTTCCGCACTACTTTTAATGTCTTATGTAATGAATGATAGCTAAGGCTTGTACAAGACCTCCGAAAGGTCAAGTACGTAATTGTTCCGACCCATGGGTTCTTTCTAACTTCTAGGGGGTACTCTCGGGTCGTGAAAATTTTGGTATCAGAGCATAAGTTATGTGAAATAGTTTATGGTCTAAAAGTCCCACAAGCCACATATAGTAGAGTCTTGTTCATTGTCTTCTATGTGATGATGTTATGAATATTTTGAGTTGCTCTATGATTCATTGAAGTCCTTTTTGTGACTAATGTGTTCTAAGTGTCATTCGAGAACGAATGTTCCCAAGTGGGGGATATTGTAAGACCCCTGAAATGAGTTATGGTTTCTAGATCCTCACATGTTCCTATAAGATTTTAAACATGATAATTAAGTTCTTTAAAGTGTGCATGAGTGACTTGAAGTCATTTGGAATTCAAACGTCAAGGGACGACCAAGACGTTTGACGACTAGTCACCAACAGGCCTTAGATGTTTTTATGTGCTTATATGTGTGTCATTGGCTTATGAACTCATTTATGATTAATAATGATGTTTATAGGATGTATGTTGAGTTTCATGAAGTTTGGAGGTCAAACATCCAAGAATGTCTAAGACATTCGAAAGTTAGCCCTTGAGACGTGCAGGTGTGTCTTGAGTGCACCTAGCATGTGTAGACGTGTTACGAGTATTTCTTTTCGCTGAAATTGATGTGGAAGGTCCTTTACTTTTTAAGGTTTATATTTACGTTGGAAAAGTCCGGGTACGACTCAGCAAGGGCCCCACAAGAGGCCCCACAAGAGGCCCTCAAGGAGGAACCAAAGGCTGTCGACACACTGCTTTTGCAGTGTCAATCGACTCCCCGTGTCTCAATGGACTCCCCGTAGATGGGAGGCGTCGCTCAAAACTTAGAAGTGTGATCTTACTCCCCATTATTGATTTACAGGCGCAAATGACAGAGTAGTAGGACTACTCATTTACCAGACAACGCCCCATCGACTACTCTCGTCGATGCGGCCTGCAACAATTGCCATGCACGCTGTTTAATTTAAGGGGTGAATGGTAAATTAACCCCACGTGCTAACCTGATTATAGTTCGTTTATTTGGTTATTTTTGGGTGTATTTAGGTGATAGAAAATGTGAATACCCCATTCCCAATCCTCAATTCAAAATTAGACTTCCCTCTCCTAAAGTATTCTCTCTAGAAACCTCTATTGGAGGTCAAGCTCAAGAACAACTTGGATCTTGGATTCTCATGGGTACTTTATCAAGTTTTAGAGATCTTCTTATACATTAAGGTATGGTGATCCTTCATCTCTAGTTAATCTTCCATCTAGAGAGTTCCTTTGAATGTTTTGCAATGCAAGTTCATGATCAAACATCTGCTTCTTCAATCTAGCCATTGGTTATTTCTCAAAACTTTTTTAAAGGCTTAATCATGATAAATTGATGATAATGTACTGAATCTAAACTGGATTTCAATCCAATTTCATGATGAACCCATGTCCCCTTCAAACTCTTGATTTTAGCCTATATTGTGGGCTTTGTTATCTTGAATTGATGTTGATTGAATTATGATTCTAGCATGTTGAATTGATTATACCTACTGCCTAAATTGTAATGTTATGATAAATTATGAGTTGTTCCATTAAGGATTGATGCTTGAAGACTTGATCTCTAATTCCTATAGTTTGTTAATATATGGCATTCAATGTAACATCGACTATATAATTCATGAATGTGGAATTAATTTATGTAAGGATAATCATATTTAATGCCTTATATTGATATTATTGATGAATTGTGGGTATAAATCCTTGATTAACAAAGAAAATGAGTTTTGGTAGGGATTGATTTACATTCTTCTAGCCTATAGATTGATAATTCTATCTACATGATATGATCTCAATTTTAGGTAGATGGAGCATAATTTTGACTTGGTTATTATGTCTTTAGATACTTCCCTAGATTGGTATCATTTGGTGAATTATGAATGTTGATCATGATGATCAAAGTAAAGGATATTAGTAAGTGATCTATGTCTCTCTACTTTCTAGTGTATTGGTGATGTAGTGTACTTGTTAGTAGCATGATCTTGTACTGGCTTATGTATGATTTCATGTATGTTAAAGTACATTTAGCTACTACCCTACACATTAATTGTTGATGCAAAAGTTGTATTGATCAAAGAGGATCAAAGGTTTGATGAATTGGTAAGAATGACTCTTCCTCTTTACTTTCTTATAGAATTGTTAGTTGATGAAGCCTTGTATGGCATTGTGTGGTATGGTCCACTTATGGTGGCGGTGTTTACTTTATTTCAAAGATATATTTGATGTGATCATGGCCTTAAAGGGAATTGTGATATGAATGTGTGGTGGTTATTATCACCAAATGTGAAGCCTATGCTTAGTTTCCTATGCTAGCCATTATCTAGGTTGTATTGCTAATCTTATAAGCATATGAATGGCTATGTTAGAGTTATGTATATGTGCTGCCTATGATCAGGTCTTATAATGTTCTATGTGAAGTAAAGTTAATATAGGTGCATAAAGACTAGACCTTACTATAAGAATATTTTAAGTCATGATAAATGGGTTTTATGCTATGTCATCCATTCTATGATGTCATGTGATGTATCATTCACTAGGATGACTTGATAGGTGTACTAGTATGGTCAAGGGTATGGGACCTTGTCTATGAATTGGACATGTGTGCCTTGATAGGATTGTTCCTAGGTGTGTGATTGTTGTACAAGAATATGAATGCATAAGTATGTTATGAACATGTCTTATATGCTACAATGTGAAGTATATGTCATGAAGAAGTTTGATTATACCTAGTGTCTAAATGTGTTTATATGAATGGGTTGCGCATATAGTTAAACTTGTACACTTATGCATGAAGGAAATGAAGTATGAATATGTGTGGAATTAATGTGTTATGCGAAAGATTTTTCATATATATACATATATATACACACACACATGTATGATGATCTAGTCAATAGAGGGGCACTTAAAAGGTGTTCTCAAGAGTACCCTAAACTAGATAGGTGATTGAATATGTTATGTCCATGTGAAAGGTTTTTTCACATGATATAGGTTGATGAATTCTCATCTATGACCTATGAGCTAAGAATATGAGGAGTCAATCTCCTAAGGCCTAATATTTTATAAAATAATGCAATAGAGGCATTCAATAAATGGAACTTAGCCTAGCACCGAGTGAACTTGAAAATGAGGGGTGTCCCTTCCCATTATAGGAAGGTAGGTCACCATAGTCTTCCGAAGGTGGTTAGCCTCATAGCCAAATGGCTTAGAGTGATATTTCCATAAGTGGATAACTACAATGCCTCAATTGGGATAAAGAGGGTTTCCACATGTACCTCCAAGTTCCATAAACTATGCTTGCCACATAGGATATATCAAATTATTATTATGGTTATATTATGATGTATTATTGTTCAATTATGGTATTTATTGATGTTAAACCTAGTATGTGGAAGAGGTGATGAATTGACCCCAATTTCCTAACCCTAGGTTATGAACTAGTGTAAAATTGATTAGTGTTGATTCAATTGACTTAGTTATTGTGTTAATTACTGCATGAAATTGGTTGGTT
Source organism: Solanum sitiens (assembly GCA_016801875.1). Lineage (NCBI taxonomy): Eukaryota > Viridiplantae > Streptophyta > Magnoliopsida > Solanales > Solanaceae > Solanum > Solanum sitiens. Next base: position 70,291 of record JABWTJ010000428.1, read on the forward strand.
GATGGTAAGACCATGGATGATGTCTTTTGAAAGAGAATTTGTAAGACTTTGTGATCTTAAATCTTTACTTCAATTGTGATGGCTTGTACTTGATGATGAAGATCCATTGAAACATATCTTGTGATTAGATTCAGTAGGTGTATGTATGATGATGCAATTGAAATGTCTTTATTATGTGGATTGTCAGATTATGATTATGATGTAATGATATAAGGTTGGTTATGAATTACCTATGTGCCTTACTATGACATGGTGATGATAATATGTTAATGTCACATATGAGGGTTGTATTGAAAGGATGTTCTCATGCAATTACTATTGAGCTAATGACTATTATACAAGGGGTTAGTCTCCTATGACCTAAACTAAGTTATGATTGTTAAAGGATGACTTAAAGACATTTAAAAAGGGACTCTAGCTTAGCACCGAGTGAACTAATAGTTAGGAGTGTCCCTTCCCATGTAGGAAGGTAGGTTCACTATCTAGTGGATCCCCCTAGAGGCTATGTTCATGTTTTTGTACTACCTTGGCAAGTAGTCCACCTTCATTCGGAATAGGGTTTCATGACACCGGATAACACATTTAGCTTATATAGTCTATGTCTGTTAAGGCAAGTGTTCCTAAAAGTGAAATGAAATAATAAACTGAACTATAACTAGAAGGACTCAAGGGGTTTAACTCTGTATTGGTAGCGGTATGGTACTTTACTTACATATTTCTCTAGTTAACCTTCAAGGAAGTCCTAGGAGGATTTTCTTATGTTTTTATAGATTAAATTATATGTATATGTTGGCTTTTCATGTTGATGATACTATATGATTTTGGTCTCACTTATGAATATGTTATTGGTCTATATTGCTAATATGATTGTAAATACTCATGATGCTATGTTATATGAAGTTAGACCTTATTTGTGATCCTTTGGTTGATTTATTTGGTCGAGTGGGGTTGTAAGATCTCGAAAATTACATAGGTGAACTAGAGCTTAACATTGTTATAAAGATGGTCTAAAGTCCTAAATAAGTCTATTATATGGTATTGAGGCAGTATCTAAGAGTTTAGGTGCATTGGAAGTCAAACGTCAAGGGATGACTAAGACGTTCGACGACTAAGTCACCTATGTGCCTCATATGTGGTTCTACCCGTTGGTGGCATGTCATCGATTGGGACTTATACTGGGGAATGAGGGAGCCTTAGACAAGTCTCATTCCTAGACCACGGACCAGCAGGACGGTCCGTTGGTCAAGGGACGGACCATCGATGGGCAACCATCGATGGGTCTGTCTCCTGCGCAGGTTCACTGCCAAGTAGAGTGGTGAACTTCTAAATTTACACCACTTTCAAATAGAAGGTTTGGCGGTTACCTAAGGGTATTTCGTGTATTTTTAAATATTTTTATAAGCCTTAAACACTTAGAAGATTTCATTCTTCAAAATCAAAACCCCAAAATCCGTTAGAAATTCCTTAAAACTCCATTGAAGACAAAACTCAAGGAAGAGCTTGGATTTGAGATTTGAGTGGAGATTCTTCATCAAATTGAAGGATTAGCTTCATTGAGGTATGGTTTTTTATCCTTGAAACTCGTTTCATCAAGGAGCCCAACTTTGAAAGATGTTTTTAATGTTTTCAAAAGATGAATTGACCTATTTCATGATCTACCATGGTTTCTTGCATTAATGGTTTTTAATCATTGTTTAGTGATTGAATTGTTGTTATTAATATGACTTTAAATTAATTAACCTGTGAACCCATGTAATTGATGAACCCTAGTTTTTTTACTAAGTTATGGGTTACTTGATATTGGTCTAATGTTTATGAATTAATGTGTAGTTTCTTATGGGCTTTCTAATGATGTAAGAAATGTACTCAATTAAAATCTAATTGGTCTTAGATTGATAAATATATATTGCATTGTCTTACATTCATTGATTATTTTAGTTTATGCTTTGAATTGATGTTCATGTCCATGTGTAAGGGCCTTATGATATTGAATTGGGTGATTTGGCATTGGATGGAAGTGTTGAGAATGAAGTTGTGGTACGCTGACCTATTTCCCTTTATTTAATTTTAATTAGACTTCGATTATGTTGTGATTGGTTATGTCCACTTATGATGGCGGTGTTATGTGAATTGATGTGGCCTTGTCGGCGTTATTTTAAGTATATTGATAATCATGGCCTTGTCGGCACTACTTGAAGTAATCTGACTATTTGTGTATTTGATTATGTGATGCAAGATCATATTAAGATATATGTGAAATAATGTTAAAGTATGTGTTCTTCTATTGATGCTATTTAGGTGATCATGTTAGACTACGACTATGTTCATGTGTGTAGTCTTAGAGTTGAATACATTATTGTTCCTACTTGGCTATGTGAAGTCTATAATGGTGATATAGTAGTGTATAAGGTTACTTAATGATGATAATGGTTGTTCCTATGTGCTTCTTGAATAACATTACATATGTGCTAAAGTGAAGTATGTTTTGTCTTGTTTAGGTATACTTGTGTCCCTTACTTGATGCATGTATGAATGTGAATATGTGATGTATTGACTTAGGAATCTAAAGTGTCTTAGTATTGAATGAATGAATGATGTGAGACCTTGAATGAGGATAAGAGGGTCCCTTATGTGAAACCTTGAACCTTGAAGGTAAGGTCATGAAACTTGAAGTCGAAAGCTGTAATGGTATCCTTCATGTAATGTAATGATGGAATTAAGGTTGATTGGCTGGAAAGACATCATATCAATCCTTAGGAAAGTCATGATGAGCTTCTTGTCGCCATAGGAAGGTAGCCCTAGAGGACCTCTTTGGTAGGGTAAATGTTATTGGGTTATGAATATGATGCAAGACCCTATGTATGAACCTTAATGTGATGTACTCTATGAGAACAAAGGCTAGCACCGAGTGAGTATGGCAAGGAAGTAGTTCTAACTAAAGTATGAGGCTAGAATACAAAGAAGACCATCATATTCCTTAACCATGTGCCTACATGGGATGTGTCCATGTTCTACCATTAGCAAGTAGAACAACCTCATCGGAGTAGGATAGAACTCCGGATTCCATGTTTTGCTACCATAATCTATGTCGGTTATTGCCTATTCTCATCATATGATATACCTATTAGCATTAGAGAAGTTCTATGAGGTTTAGGTGGTGGTATGGGACACTATCTAGACATTGCACAATAGGGTTTGAAGGTGTTAGTAAGAGTCCCTAGGTCTTTTACAAGACCATTACTTGAATGTCCTTTATGTAATAAATGTGTCTTAACGAACTAATGAACTCATGAATTAGTGATAGAAAGTATGTAAACGAATGAGTACCTAATCTAAAGTGACTTAATTATTCCTTAGTTTACGTGTGAAGAGGGCATATGGGATGATCTCTTCATGTATTATTTACGGAAGTCTTGAAAATGACTCTAGTTAGGGAAGTTGGTTGATATGTTTGACATGATCTAAATGTAGGAGTCTTAAGGATTATTTAGGTAACCTTGAAGAGGGTGTATGGGCATTCTCTTCTAGGAGTACTTAAGTAAGTCTTTTGATAACCTTTGTAAGGGAGATTGTCATATTATATATTTTTGGTATGTTGGTGTATTGTAAGTGTGTATGTGTCTCACCATAAGTAATCTTGAGGATCATTTAGGCACACATATAGATGGTGTATGGGCGCTCTCTCTTTGTGTGACTCGAGTGAATCTTAGGAAAGCTATAGTGAGAAGAATACATGCTATAAAGTGTTTTAAAATGAAAATGGAAAGACTTCACTGTAAGAGTGAAGAACTTCACTGTACAGTGAAGTGAGGTTACTGTTAGGTGACCTTTAAAAATGCAATAATTGGCTTAAATGATTTCTTATGTGTTTCTAAGTTTATCAATGTTGTTCTTATAATTATATTATGATATTTAAATGAAAATATGCATATTTCCAACAAATGTTCGTTTCATGATTTTTATGCATAATGTCATACTTAGTACATGTGGTTGTACTGATTCAATGCTTTTATCTATCTATATATTTTTTGGTAGGTGAGGAGAATTTTGGGAAGCAAGACTTGGATCGTAGCATCGTTCAAGAAAAGTTGAAGTATGTCCTCATTTAACTCGAGTTCATATATGTCTTTTATGTTTCGTATTGAAGTATTATAATAGACTTAGTAGTACTATATTTTCTAATTCGTATGGGCCGTGTACCAAGTACTCTTATGTCTAAGATTGATGAGATTGAGACTTAGTATTTCCTATTACTTTTCTATGAAAGAGTTTTTAAGACTATGATATATTTTGTGAAAAATTTTAATTCCCCACTACTTTTCACTATGTATATGCGATAAATGATATGAAAGGGCTTGTATAAGACCTCCGAGAGGTCGAGTACGCCTGTTACAATCCAAGATTGTGCCCAAACTTCTAGGGTGTGGTCTTGTAATGTGACAGGGGTTATGTATAAGCGTTTTTCTTTTGTTGTAATGTTATGAAGTCTTGTACATGCTTTGTTTTTATAACATGATGTTGGAGTTTCATGGGCTATTGGTTCTAATATGCTATACACATGTTTGACTTGGTTTAACTTGATGATGTTGGTCTTGTTTTTAATATGCTATTGTCTTCAGGAATATATGATTATTGTCTTATATGTGACCTTTGTTGTGCATAAGGCTTTTCAAAGTAACTTGGCATGGTTTTTGTAATACCTCAAAAATGACTTAGGTGAATCTAGAGCCTAATATGGTTTTCATGAAGGTCTACGGTCCTAAAATTGTTTATAATGTGGTATTGAGGCAGTGTCTAATGTATTAGGTTAATTGGAAGTAAAACGTCAAGGGACTACCAAGATGTTCGACGACCAAGTAAACTATGTGCCTCATATGTGTTTTTATGTGTATATGTTTGTGTTATAAGATTATGAGGTTTTTATATGAGTTAAAATAGTTTGTATAGGAAGTGTGTCAAGTTTAATGAAGTTTGGAGGTCAAACGTCCATGACGTTCGAAAGGTTTGCCTTGAAACCACCTTGTGTGTCTTAGCATCTTTTTCCGAGTTTTATGTGTTTGTTTTGGATGAAATTAATATGCTAGGTCCTAAGATCATATACAATAATATTCGGATTGGAAACGTTCTGGCAAAAGTCCCCAAGGACCAACCAAGGGTCCTTGAGGAAGGACCCTTTCCTTGTGCCAAGGCTGTCTTGGACGAGCCCCAACCGACTGAGCCAAACGACGACTCATTGGCTAGTTGACACTCCACCGTTGGTGACCGTTGGTCAATACTTAGCCAAAGGATCTCAAACCCCCAATTTCTAGTCTCTAAATACATCGACGGACAGCCAGGACGGTCTGTTTGTGGACCAACGGCCCATCGATGGGCAATCTTCTGTGAGGGCTATCTTCTGCGCAGTTCACCTTATGTTGGAGGGTGAATTGGTAAATTCACCCCACGTCCAAATAAGAGTTTGGGAGGTTAATTAAGGGTATTTTTGGGTATTTTAAACATCTATATAAGTCCTAAATACCTAGATGAATTCATTCTTGAAAATTAAAAACCAAATTCTCTTAGAAATTCTGTAGAACTCCATTGAAGTCAAAACTCAAGGAAGAGATTGGATTGAAGATTGAGTGGTTATTCTTCATCAATTTCGTGTATTAACATCATTTTGGTTTGGTTTTTGACCCTTCAACTCTATTCAAAGAGATTTCCAAAGTTTTCTGAGGACGAACTTGTCCAATTTTATGATCTATCCATGGATTCTTGCATTAAATGTTTTGAATCATTATATATTAATTATATTGATGTTAATTAGATGATTTTTACTCAATTAACCTATGAACCCATGTAATTGATGAACCCTAGATTTTGACTACTTTGTGGTTGACTTGATATTGTCTTAATGCTTATGAATTCTAGTGTAGTTTTCTATGGGCTTTTGAATGATATAATAATTGTATTCAATTGATGTATAGGCTGTATTATAATGATAAATATATATTTAATTGACCTATATTCATTGAGTATTATGGTGTTTGTATTGAATTGATGATCATGGCCATGGGTAAGGGCCTATTGGTGTTGAATTGGATGATTTAGCTAAGGATTGAATTGGAGAGAATGGATTGGTGGTACGCAACCCTAATTCTCTTTATTTTATGTAATGTAGCTCTTGAATTATGTTCTAATTGGTATGGTCCACTTATGTTGGCATTTCTATGTGAATGATGTGGCCTTGTCGGCGTTACTTTATTATTATGAAGATCATGGCCTTGTCGGCACTACTTGAAGTATTATGATGATTTGTGTAGTTGATTATGTAAAGTATGATCATATTTATCTACATATGAGTAATGTTAAAATATGTGTTCTTCTATTGATATTACGTGATCATGTTAGGCTATGACTATGTCCTTATGTGTGTAGTCTTAGAAGTGATTCATGATTATTGTTACTTGGCTATGTGAGTCTATGATGGTTATATTGACGAAGTTATTGTAGTGTATAGGATGACTTAAAGATGATAATGGTTATTCCTATGTGTTTCTAGTATGATATGTTATATGTGATAAAGTGAAGTGTTAGTGTGTCTTGTGTGGTAGACTTGTGTCCCTTACTTGATACATGTATGAATGTGAATATACGATGTATTGATTTAGGATTCTAAATACTTTTAGTTTTGTAAGTATAAATGACATGAGACCTTGAATTATGATAATAGTGTCCTTTATGTGAAATCTTAAACCTATTGGTAAGGTTATGAACCTTGAAGTCGAAAGTCGTAATGGTATCCTTCTTGTAATGAATAATGGACTTAAGGTTGGTTGGATGGAACGGCATCATATCATCCTTAGGAAGTTTATTAAGCTATCTTCGTCACTATTGTAAGGCATCCTAAGGGGACCTCTTTTGTAGGGTAAATGTGATTGGGTTATGAACTAGATATGGAACCCCTTTTTATGATCCTCAATGTGAGTTACTCTATGACAAAAAAGGCTAGCACCGAGTGAGTATGTTAAGGAAGTATCTCTAGTTAAATGATAAGTCTAGAGTCCAAAGTAAACCCTTCATATTCCTTAATCATGTGCCTACATGGGATGTGTCCAAGTTCTATCATTGGAAAGTAGAACATGCTCCACCGGAGTAGGTTACCACTCTGGATTCCATGCTTTTCTACCATGGTCTATGTCGGTTATTGCCTATTCTCATCATATGGAATGCGTACTACTAATTGAGACGTTCTATGATGTTTAGGTGGTTGTATGGGACGCTATCTAGACATTGCACAATAAGCTTTGAAGATGTTAGTGAGAGTCCCTAGGTCTTCTCCAAGACCATTAATTGAATGTCCTTATGTGATGAATGTCTCTTACATGAAATAAGGAATGTAATGACTTAAGTTAACAAAGCATGTTAAATAAATAAGTACTTTTCTAGAGTAGTTAAGGGTTGTTTAGTTCAGGATGACTCTAGTTAGGAAAGTTTGTTGATTCAGTAGACATGATCGAAACTGAGGCAGTCTCAAGGATTACTTAGGTAATCTTTAAGAGGTCAAGTATCGACATTCTCTTCTTGATTTACTTCAGTAAGTCTCATGATAACCTTGGGAAGGGAGAATGCATATTAAATATATGTTGTTGTATTAAGTTAGAAGGTATTGTATGGGCGGTCGCCTCACAACTCACTCAAGTGAACCTTAGAATCACCTTTGGTAGGAGGATCTCATATTCATGTGTTTGGTGTATTGTAAGTGTGTGTATCTCATTATAAGTGGTCATAAGGATCATTTAGGTGTGCCTAGAGAGGGTGTATGGGTGGTCTCTCTTTGTCTTACTGAAGTGAGTCTTAGGATAGCTTTTAGTGGGGGAATTACATGCTAGAAAGTGACTCTATGTGAAGTTGAAGGACTTCACTGTAACAATGAATTAGCTCACTTTAAGGTTTCCATAAGAATGTGATAAATTTCATAAGTGCTTTTTTATGTGTTTCTAACGTGTTAAATGTTGTTCTTATGCTTATACTATGATGTTTTAAACAAAAAGAGCATATTTCTAATAAATATCCGTTTTCATGATTTTTATGCATTATGCCATACATAGTACATGTGTTTTTACTAATTCCATATTTTATCTATGTCTAAAGTGATTCATAATTGAAGGTGCAATTGGAGGAGAAGTCTTGGATTATAGGATCGTTCAAGCAAGTTGAAGTATGTCCTCATTTCACTCGAGGGTATAGATGTATCAAGATTCTTTTATTGAAGTATTGTAATAGACATATAGTATTATATTTCGATTGTATGGGCCGTGTCCCAAGTATATTCGTGAATCTAAGATTTGATGATATGAGACATAGTTCCTTTGATTTTATATGAAAGATATTTCGAAAAACTAATAGAATGTTTTGTGAAAAGTTATAATTCTGCACTACTTTTCATATATGTATAAGCGATGAATGATGCGAAAGGGCTTGTATGAGACCTCAGAGAGGTCAAGTACGCCGGTTGCACTGCTAGAGTGCCATATCTTCTAGGGTATGCTCTCGGGATGTGACAGTTCCTAACAAATGTCTCGTTTACCATGATTTCTATGTTTATGCGTATATATGTTTCCATACTTAGTACAAATGGTGTACTAACCCATATTCATTCCCTTTTCCAAAATAATGTAGCTTCGGGACGTTGAAGTATAGAGGCTACTTTGAAGGAGGCTTGGATATCTTTGTCCAAGTGTGGGTAGGTCCTCAAGGTCTGAGGATGATGACTTTTCCCAATCTACCTATGTGTGTTGAATAGTTTAAATATATTCGTTTCACTCTTGTTGTTCAGGACATTGTTGTAAGCCCTAAGTTGCAATTATACATTTGTGTAAGGGCTATGCCCGAATTGTTATATTTCACTTCAGATGGTTTTATATGAGACATCTCGATTAGAGTATATGTTGTATATTTGTATATGTGGCAAGAAATAAAAGCCTATGTAAGCTTTCTATGCGAGTAGTCTAAGTAAACTCCTTATATATATATATATATATATATATATATATATATATATATATATATATATATATATATATATATATATATATATATATATATATATATATGTATATATATATATGTATATTACTTGTAAGCGAGAGGTCTATGTAAACCTCATGATATAAAAGTATATGAAAAGTTTTAATGTTCCGCACTTTTAACCTATAATATGTAATGACGAATTCTAAGAGGCTAGTCATAGTCCTCCCCAAGGACGACGACGCCAGTTACGTCTAGGGGGTACTCCCCACATGTGACAGCCTTATATTATATGACTATGATGTGATGATCTCACTAATGATGGGTTATGATGAACGGAAGTTCTCATTCTAAACCTAAAGAGATATGATCAAGGGGTTAGTCACTATGAAATATATTGTAAACTATTGTTATGAATGGCTTAATGACATTTCAAAAAGAGACTTTAGCTTAGAACCAAGCGAACTAGATATTAGAGGTGTCCCTTCTCAATGAGAGAAGGTAGGTTCACTGTGGTTCTTATGAGATGGAGACTACAATGCAAATGTAAATAAAGAGGGTTTCCAGTCCTAATGTCTAGTTCCTTTACTATGTGCCCCAATAGAAAGATTAGCTAGTGGATCAATCTAGAATGTTATGTTCATGTATGGTTCTACCTTGGCAAGTAGAGCACCTTCTTTTGGTATAGCGTTTTCACGACACCGAATTCCATGGTTAGCTCACATGGTCTATTTTCTCTTAAGGTGGTTGTTCCTAAAAGTAAAACAAAGAGTGTAAGTAAAAAGATTAACACTAACAAGGGTGACTTAAGGGGTTCTACTTAGTGTAGATAAGGGTATGAGATTTTACCTATGCATTGCACAAGTTGACCTTGAGGGGAGTCCTAGGAGATTGTTCTTATGTACTTATGTTATGAATAAAATGCATGATGTTGGTCCTATATAATGTTGATCTTATATGATGTTGCTTTCATTTGATGAATATGAAATTGGTCCTAACTATTATGTATGACGATAACTATGCATGATATGAAGTTATATGAGGTAAAGGCATTGCTTATGGTCTCTTTACTAGTTCAATTAGTTTATGTGGGGTTATGGGACTTCACATGAGCAATGCACTAATTGGCTTGGATTTGGATTGGGATTGTAGATAAGGGTCTTGTGTGTTTGATGATATGAACTCTAAGATATGAAATGTTGATATGGCTTTATGATGATGTTGTTCTTGTATATGTATATGACCATGTCTTAATGTTGTTGTGATTATTGACTTGTATATGCTCTTGTGTGTGCATAAAGGTTTTCAAAGTAGCTTATCATGCTTTTGAACAAAATGTCCCTTTGTGCGTGTTTTCAAATGTTTTATTTTCATATATCAATACTTAGTACATGTGGTTTGTAATAACCCATATTCTAATTATTTCTACAATAATGTAGGTTCCGTCCAATTAAGAGCTTCATGGACATTTTCATGGAAGTCTTGGATTTCTTCCGAGGTTTTTGGTGAGTCCTCAAGTCCGAGGATGATGCAACTATTCTAGCTTTACTAGTATTAACAATGTATAAGACAATTCTTCTTTCCTTATCTTTTGAGACTTTTTTGTACGCATATATAAGGCATATTTTAATAGTGTAAGGGCTATGTCTAATACTTTGTAATTGTCTAATTGATGGTTATGTGTGAGACAATAATAGACTATGTTGTTACACCATAAGTCTATCTATACTTCATACGTAAAGTTTTTATTTTTCCGCATTTTTTCTACGTATGATAGGCCATGATGTATACTAAGGGCTAGTATATTTCCTCTTTGAGGACGAAGACGCCGGTTATGTCTAGGCGGTGCTCTCTGTCATGACAAACTTTGTATCAGAGCATGAGGTTGAATAATCTTAGTAATGATATCTCACAAAACCACATCTACTTAGAGACTTGTTCACTAGTGTTAAGCGCTCCGCACGTATGAATGAGAGTTTATGTGATGATTAGGAAATTCTCACCGCTTTGGTATTTTTCAAGTCGTGCCTCAAGAGTGTTTACTATATGTGTGCTGTTATTCTAATCCGTTTGTTGTTGTTATGGGCAATGACTACAAGAAGGGCAGCAGCAAGAAGTGTTGAAGAGGAGATGTCTAATGCAGGAGTTCCTCTCGAAGGCAATAAAGGTCCTTCTCAAGAACAAGCTCATGTCAATCCTTCGGCTATGATGGATGGAAAGATAAGGACAACTTTCATGAACTCGGCTCAAGCCATGACTACTCAAGCTCAAGTCATAGCTACTCAAGCTCAAGCTATGGTGGATCAAGGGCATTGTGATGTTGGACCCTGTGTAAACAAAAATGATAATACCTTGGCTTCTCACTTGAGGGATTTCACAAGGATGAACCCTCAAACCTTCGATGTGTCTACGGTGAATGAAGACCCCCAAGACTTTCTTGATGTGGTCTACAATATGTTATATGCTATGGGAGTAAGTTCAAACGAGAATGATGATCTAGCCGCTTATCAACTACAAGATGTGGCTCAAACTTTGTATACTCATACAATATGGCTTTGAGAGAGGGTCCCATAAGATGGGAAGTCCTTAGGGAATTTCTTGATAGGTTTTTCCCACGGTAGAAAATAGGGGAAAAAGTTAAAGAGTTCATCAACCTTCGTCAAGGAGGTATGAGTGTGCTAGAATACACTATGAAATTCACTAAGCTGTCTAAATATGGATCTTTTTTGGTGTCCAATCCTAGAGATAAAATGAGCGATTTTGTGACAGGTGTGTACGATTATCTTGTGGTAAAGTGTCTGTTACATCCGGGGAGCAACCCCTAGACGTAACCGGCGTCGGCGTGCTCTTTGAGGACTAAGACTAGCCTCTTAGCATTCATCATAACATTCATAGGCTAAAATATGCTGAAAAATAAAAACTTTTATCTATATATATTTGAAGGTTTACATAAACCTCTACATACATGTAATAGTATTAATATCAAGTACACATAGACCCTTCATATAAGAAGATTACTAAGTCTTCTACTTTTATTTCACATACATATATAAGATAAAATAGAGTCATAAAATTCGTCTCATCTCATAACCATCTAGAATGACAATAGCAATTTGGGCATAGCCCTACAACAACATAAGGAAACCACATATAGGATTATACAAATTGTAACAAATGAAAGATAGAGTAAACATAAGTGTCATAAGAACTAAACAAATCCGTAGCTAGATATTGGCATCGCCCTCGGGAAAATGAGGACCTACCCACTTGGATGGTAGAGAATATCCAAGATTCCTTTATGTAGCCTCAAACTAACCCTCAACGACCAGAACCTAAAATGTTTGTGAAAAGGGAGAAAATGGGGTTAGTACGCCACATGTACTAAGTATGAGACCATATGCACATTTAACAACAAAGCATGCTAAAAGGGGACGTTTAGTTAAATCATGCCATTTTACCTCCTTAAAGGCTTATGCACAATAAACAAACCATAACAATCATTTAGACATGTTCAACAAGTCAGAAAGTTTTATGCATATCAACATACTTGAACCCATAATCTCATATAACTCTATCACCAAGTAAAAACATCACAAGTATGAATAAGAGTTCATAATGTAAATAGCAAAGCAAGACAACTAATCATAAATCCTCATAAAGTTAACAAGTGCAATGACCAAACAAAGCCCCATAACCTTACTCAATCTAGTAACCCAACAACAACCATAACTAGTAACCCACTTCACATAACATAGCTTCCAAGTACACATAATTTCATAACTTTAGCAATAAGGACCAATTACATATTTGTAACGGCCTGTATTTTTGTATGTGGTAGTTCTATTCATGTTATACTTGACTTATACTTATAGTGTTGGTGAGGGATCATGTTTCTTACATGATTAGTGTTGGTTTGAACTAGCTTGGAAGGTGATGTAATGCCTTGCACGTTTTAGCATATGTATTGCAAGTTAACTCCGATGGAAAGTATTTAAGTAATTATAGTAAGGTGGTAATTGAGCTAGCAGCTGCATCACCTACTTGATCTATATTATAGTTAAAGGGACCAAGTTTGATTGACCAGATTTAGGCTTATATTTAGGGGCTCATTTGAAGCCCAAACCTATTAAAAAAAATGTGAATGAAAGAAGGCCCAACAGCCAAATCTGCCAATTGGCCATTATGGATAAAGCCCAAGTGAAACTAAGTAAGTACATGACCTCCTAAGATTTGTTTTACCATGTTATTGGGCCAAGTGTGTACCACCTACTTGCACTAATCTGTCCCAAGCTAATTAAAAGAACAAAGGAAAAATGGACATCCAAGGTCCAATAATATTAAGTCCAAAAGGGCCCAAGTTAAAAGGACAAGCAGGTGGGGCACCTACTTGACATTATATGGCCCAAAATTGGTCAAGCGTGTCGGCCATAACACCTCCTTTTTCAAAGGATAAGGATCAAGTCTTATTCTCCATTTTGAACTTGCAAAAATTTCAGATTTCCTAAGTTCTTTCTTGGTCTCTCTTGGCTTCAATTAGCAGCCCTAAAACACCTTAGAGTTCTTGAGTGCTGTCTAATTTTTCAAGTAAGAGTTTGAAGGAGAGTTTGAATTCTTGAAGTACAAGTTTAGAGGATAAATTTTCAGAATTAAGGTAAGACTTCAACCCCATTTGTTTTCCTCTCTTTGATAATGCTTGGAGTGGAGAATTTTGTATATGTTTATCAAGAATTCATGGATTGTGATAAATCTTTGAGTCAATATTCTCCTATTATGCTGAAAGATTTGAGATTGTTAGTGGCTACCTTATGAATATTGTTGTTGAGGGCAGTTTGAGTATCTTGGAAGATGATGTATGAAGTTGTATTAATGTGTGGAGGAAGGGTGTGGTGGTTCACCATTTATGTAAGGGTTGTATGGGCCTGATTTCCATCAAATATTTTTAGCTACTGTTTTGGAGAACCTTATTGTGATTAGCTGCTGATGTTAGCTTAATCATGACTTATGTTGTAGATTAGCACCCAATAAGGAAGGCTGAATCGTGATAGTGGTATTGGTCATAAATATAAGGTATGTAAGGCTATTCGATTCTATATCCTTTTGGCATGAAATCTGCCACCTGCAATTAATATCAATGAAGTGATTCCTATAAGTTCTATTTCTAGAAAAGGAAGCATAGTGGCAGCGTACTATCTCCAAATAGCTAACAATATTTCTTTCCCCATTCTAAGTACATGGAACTACTTCATTATATGTTCACTACTCTATACTTGTGTAATTTCCCCTTGTGCTTTTATAGATATGGTATTTGCAAAAGAAAGTTTGATGAATCCTTCTCCTAAGCCAATTGAAGTCAATTGTGCCATTAAGGTCTTAAAGTAAGGTGTTGATGTTTCATAGCTCCTTATGTCATTGTTACTGCCTCAAAGTATTGTTTTCATGTATTCCACTACTGTTCCATAATTTCATGTCTCCAAGATGATTATGACCACCAAATCAACATCTCAAAATGTTACGATTATCCAAAATAACATCTCAAAAGAGTTATGAACTGATTAACAATAATCTCAAAGATTAAAGAATCTAAGTGAAGAAATCTATATAATTAAGGGTGGCAGCTCAGGGGCGAAAGCCTAGCATGGGCCGATCCCTATTGGTATAGAAGGGTGGCAGCTCAGGGGCGAAAGCCTAGCATGGGCCGATCCCAAGTTGTGTAATTATGAGGACCGCATCCCAGGGGTTAATACGCCTAGCATGGGTCATCCTCTTCTACCACTAATCAGCTGGTCACTTGTATCACATGCCCAATAAAGATTATAACATACAACAAGGTAAAGAAAAGAATGTAGCTTACTTGATCCCATAAGAGTAAGCAAAGGTGGTCTTCTCTCCTAATCTAAGCACTCATATGTTGCTACTTGAATTCATTTGAGCCTTGTATTGCATATACTTTTTGCCTTACATATTCAGTACATTTTTCGTACTGACGTCCCGTATTGGGGACGCTGCATTTCATGCTGCAGGTTCAGATACTCCATCTAGTAGACCTCCTCAGTAGGAGCACTCGAAATTCTGCTACTTTTGGTGAGCTCCAAGTTGATTCGGAGATTTACTAAGTCCTTGGTAAATTCGTTTGGTATTGTATCGTACTTAAGGGTAAGGCGGGGTCTGTCACGACCTACTCTAGTCTTCTATCTTTTAGAGGCTTTGTAGACGTATGTACATGGTTCAGTTGTGTCTTAAGGAGTTGTGGCCTAAACAGCCAAGTCTTGTATATAACTTTTGGACCTACTTACGTTGGTTTGTATCGCTGCATCCAAAGTTAGCTTGTCTCAATTGTTATAGTATATGCTCAGTAAGAACAGGTTGCAGGTTGGTTCTCTCGGGACTTTAGGGCATCGGGTGCCTGTCCGTTTTAATGGGTTTTGAGGCGTGACAAAGGTGGTATCAGAGCAGGTCATCCTAGGGAGTCTACAAAGCCGTGTGTGTGTAGAGTCTTGCTTATGGATGTGTTGTGCACCACATTTATAAACAGGAGGCTACTGGACATATAGGAGTTGTCTCATTTCTTTCATTTCTTAGATCGTATGATACAACCAGTGTTGTAGGTGAATCATATCTAATTTCTCAATTGTTTTATTATAGCAAAGATGCCGATTACGAGAAGGAGTAAAAGTACTGGTAAACGAGTAGATGTGGCTGTCCAAGAAGGGACCAGCCAACCACCACCAAGTCAAGCTTTTCAAAGTGGGGCTCAACATGAGTCTCTACCGCAGACTTCCTCGACGCCTCCATCTCCTGAAGAACTAAGGAGGGAAGATGAACCTCAGGAACCCCCTATTAATGCTACCGAGCAAGATTTGAGGAATGCAGTCCAATTATTGACTCGTATAGTTGCTGGTCATGGCCAAAGGCAAGAAGGTCCAGTTGCAGGTACTAGTGGTGTAGTTAGATCAGCTGGAACACGGATACGTGATTTTCTTAACTTGGACCCTCCATCATTTACCGGGTCAGATCCTAATGAAGATCCCCAAGACTTTATAGATCAAATCCAACGCACTTTGGATATTATGCATGTAAGTGGTAAAGAAGCACTTGAGCTAGCTGCATATAGATTAAAGGGTGTGGCTATATTGTGGTATGAAGCTTGGAAGCAATCTAGGGGAATAAATGCACCTTCAGCTATGTGGAAAGAGTTTAAAAAGGCATTCCTTGATCATTATCTGCCATTGGAGATCCGAGAGGCCCGTTCGGATCAGTTCTTAAATCTCCACCAAGGAAATATGAGTGTGAGGGAGTATAGTCTCAAATTTAATTCCTTGGCCAGGTATGCTCCTAATGTAGTAGCTACTATGGAGGATAGAGTTCATCGTTTTGTGGATAGATTAGATTCATATCTGGTTAGAGACTGTACAATTGCTTCGTTGAATAAAGATATGGATATAGCAAGGATGCAGGCTTTTGCACAAAAATTGGAGGATCAAAGGGAAAGAAGAAGAACACAAGAGTTAGAAACAGGGCATTCTAAGAGGGCCAGATCCATGGGGCAGTTTACACCATCCCAAGGTGAGTTTAGGTCTCGGTTCTCTAACAGACCACCTAGGCCATCATCTTTCTACTCTACAACTAGTGCTCCACCACGATTCCAAGGGTTTAGGGGCAATCAGTTTGGGCAAAGAAGTGAAAGCCAAGGCAGTCATCAAGAGAAAGGAAGTACGAGCCAATCAAGGCCTCCACGACAGCCTTGTAAACAGTGTGGGAGGAATCATCTAGGTGCATGCAGGTTTGGGACGGATGTTTGTTTTTGGTGTGGCACACCAGGGCATATGATGAGAAACTGCCCTCATAGGGGAGTGGGTGGCATTGTTCAACCAACTAGATCAGTTGGTGCGTCGACCTCATCAACCCCTTCTTTAGGTAGGGGACTACATATGCCTACAGGTCATGGTAGAGGAGCTAGGGGAGCAGCTAGTTCTAGTGGAGGTCAGAATCACACATATGCACTAGGGGATCGACAAAATTTAGAAGCCTCGCCGGATGTTGTTATAGGTACACTATCCATCTTTTCACATATTGTATATGCATTAATCGATCCGGGGTCTACACTATCATATGTTACACCATTGATTGCTGGAAAGTTCAAAAGAACACCAGAATTATTAGCGAAGCCATTTGAAGTATCTACACCGATTGGTGAATCTATTATAGCTAGGAGAGTTTATCGTAATTGCATTGTAACTATTTGTGATCGCGACACATTGGCTGACCTTGTTGAGCTAGACATGGTAGATTTTGATGTTATAATGGGTATGGATTGGTTAGCTTCTTGTTATGCCACAGTAGATTGCCGAACAAAGATAGTGCATTTCCAATTTCCAAAAGAGATAGTCCTCGAATGGAAAGGTAATATTGGGATGCCAAGAGGTAAATTTATTTCTTATCTTAAGGCAAAGAAGATGATTTCCAAAGGATACATATGCCATCTGGTTAGAGTGAAAAATGTAGATGCAGAGCCACCAACCCTTCAATCCATTCCGGTGGTAAATGAATTTCCAAATATGTTTCCTGAAGATCTTCCCAGTTTGCCTCCAGAACGAGAAGTAGAGTTCGGTATTGATGTGCTTTCAGATACTCAACCTATCTCAGTTCCTCCATGTAGAATGGCTCTGGCAGAATTACGAGAGTTGAAAGAGCAGCTAAAAGACTTATTACAGAAAGGATTCATAAGGCCTAGTGGTTCGCCATGGGGAGCACCAGTTTTATTTGTACGCAAAAAAGATGGCTCACTAAGAATGTGTATCGACTACCGGCAGTTGAATAAGGTAACAATTAAGAACAAATATCCCCTCCCTAGAATTGATGATCTGTTCGATCAATTACAAGGTGCTAGGTGTTTTTCAAAGATCGACCTGAGGTCAGGTTATCACCAAGTGAGGGTCAAGGACAAAGATATACCCAAGACAGCTTTCCGAACACGGTATGGTCATTTTGAGTTCTTAGTCATGTCATTCGGGCTAACAAATGCACCAGCAGCTTTTATGGATTTGATGAATAGGGTGTTCAAGCAATTCTTAGATGTGTTTGTGATAGTGTTCATAGATGACATTTTGGTGTATTCAAGATCGGAAGAGGATCATGCTAATCACTTGCGGCAGGTTTTACAAATTCTCCGTGATCGTAAATTGTATGCAAAGTTCTCTAAATGTGAGTT